>JAOEHY010007318.1:0-16560 GCA_025447955.1 Psilopsiagon aurifrons | reverse complement strand
GCCCATGGCAGGGGGGTTGGAACTAGATGATCTTAAGGTCCTTTCCAACCCTAACTATTCTATGATTCTATGTTATGTTTTATGCATTTGGATTTATATAAAAGTATCTCTCATCAGATCTGGTAGCTCATAGTACTATCTGATGTATTAAAATATCTTCTGAAAGTGCCTATTAATAATAGTAAGCAAATATATTTTGAATATTTTGAGCTTGCACAATTTTCATGTTTGTGTTCTGTTTTCCTGCAAGTGAAAGAAATACAGATTTACTGGAAAGCTAAGGTTCTGGTGTGATTCTGGAAGTATTATAAAATAATTCTATTTACAGAACCAACATTGGCCACCTTGCCACATCCCGTGGGATGTTTCTGCAGCCTCTTGCTGTGAGTATGGACTCCAAAGACTAACAAAGGGGTCTCATCTCTTTTGTTTTGCCTCAAATTAAATGAGTCAATTTCAGGTAAAATAGTCTTCCAAGACGAAGTTAGATAGGATGTAATAATGAGAACTGATATCAACTTTAGCCTTAAATCATGCAATTGAATAATAATCCTTAAGCATAATACTGGATGATGAATTCATGTTCACATAGAAAGCTGACTTTCCAATATTCTTATCTTTCTACCTTTTATGTTTGCAAAATGACATGGCTAAATGAGAATATAAATGTGAATATTATGATTTACTGCATTATATTTATTAAGCATATTTTTGATGTCATAGCAAAAAAGCCATAGCATAATAATTGCTCTAAATTTTTCTGCATGTTTTTTAATATGTCTTTCATGCTGTTTTGTCTTTCCACATATATTTAGTATGCTTTCTTCTTTATGTTTTTGATAACTTAATATTCTTTCAGAAAAATTCTAATGACCATGAACCAATGCAAGATTCATAAGCTTCCTCCACCTATCTGCTGTTGACAAATTTCGTAGACCACAGAAATTTGTTTCTGATGATTTTATAGATTCTCCACTTAACACACAGTTTCTCAAACTCTTACTTTCTGCAGTGAGAGGAAGCAGCAGAGGATAAAGCTCCTTCCATGAAAATTTGTGAAGAAAATAGCATTATATCTAGGCCTATGCCATGAATAGGAATCCAAATAGAAATGCTGCAGATTACAGGTGTGCTCGAGTTAAAGATTTTAAAATCAGTCTATGTTATACTAAATTATCCTTTCCTTAGAGCTGTATTTGTACACTTCCACGTACCTGCCTGCAGGCAATGTTTCAGTTTTACATGTGAAATGTGAGTAGTCAGACTCTCCCCTTAGCTGTGCTTTGTCTGAGTGGCCGTTACTGCAACTGCATGCATTTGGTTTTGCAGTTTACATCAATCCCTGTGACTGATCTGGGAAGAAGCAGTCAAAGTATGATTTTATTCAGAAGCAGTTAATAAGGAACTGTTAGGGGGGATTCAGTGGTTACTGTTGCCTGCCAGGCTTGGCATTAAGGACAAGTGCTTGGGGAGTAAGGCAAACAAATTTGCGTCTTCTAAGACTCTTAGCAGCTCTGACGAAACAGGTCCTTCTGTAGCTGTGCAGACTGAGTTTCTCAGGTTTATATCTATTCCTTTGAAATGTCTTTAACATTCTGCAAAAAGACACACCTTGAGTAGAATGTTCCTGCAAGGTATGAGAACCTTGGTAAATTTTGCTTACATTTATTTTATATTTTACAATAAAAAGAACAGCTAGGGAGAAAATGACACATTTGTAAGTTCAGTCTTCAGATTTTAAGGAGTAAGCTTGTTATTTGCAGTGTAACTGGATAGTAATGCTGTAGGTTTTAGGTTTAGGTCAGTAAACCTTAGGGGTTTTTGTTTTTTTTTTTTTTTTTTTTTTTTTTTTTTTTTTTTTTATTGCTTTTCAGTACTTTTGAGCAGTGTGAACCCAACAGGGTCTCATGTGACAGTTATATCATCTGGCTTCCCATTGCCTGTACTCTTTCACTCAGTAGAATCAAGTTTCTCATTCACGAGAAGAAAAAAAAACCCCTTCAACTAGCTGTTTTTAATTAAAACACCTTTTTTTTACCCTGTACAGACACAAATGGTGGAGGCAAATGTAGCTATGACTAGTAAATGCCATTTCCACAAAAACTAAAGAATGCCTTACTGACCAAAGTGATGAGTTTTTTGTCTGTGGGACTATATTTTTCTTCATAAAAATATTTGTGCTATCTTAGAGGACCGTAACTGCTTCAGGTGAAAACCAAGATGAATAAGGCCTAAAAATTTCAGTTTCAGTTGGTCTGAAAGTCAGTGAGTCTGAAAAAAACATTTATTCTGGTCATACTTTTAAACCCCTGACAGATGCAGTTCTAGCATTTTCATCTGACTTGACCTTACACAGTGGCATGGGACAACCTGATGCCACTAATAGGAATTGTTCTGTAGGTATAACTGTTTCCAAGAAAGTCTATGCAGTTAAAAACTTTCATACAAGATCTACAAGATATGTTATATAAGTGCCTTAGCAAATGGCTTGTCAATATCAAGTGTAAAATGTTCTTTCAAAAACAATCGGTGGTTTGGCTATGAATTTTTATAAAGTTATGAAGAAGAGAGTTAAAAAAAAAGCAACCACATGTCAGCAGAATATGAAACTAAAGCACAGAAATTAGGAGTTTTCACATTTGGCAAGATATACAATTTAAATTCTGGAGATCTTCTCTGGATTCTAGTTTGCTAGTTAGAACTGTCATGGGATAATAGAATAGAATGAGGGTAGCAACTGACCATCCTGCTTGGCATAATGTGCTGCAGGTATGAGATAGTTCTCCCCTAGCTCACTGCAGGGTTATAAAATCCAAAATCGTCTCCAGTGGGTCTTTACCAAATTCTCCCCCGACTGCCTTAATAAGTAATATGAGGCCAAGAGAACAGGTCTAATGCTTTGCCATGATCAATTCTTAATTTAACGCTATGTCTTTTAATTTTTCTCTCTTTGTGGCAATTAAAACATTCTATTTATTTCTGCTTTGTGTTTTTTTCTGTAGTCACTTTCACAAGGTTTTAGTAATTCCTATTTCCGGCAGCCCTTAACGATACTAGTAAGGCCACGACTACTTGTCATGCATTAAAAATGTCACTAACATTTTCTGTCATCATGCTGACTTGCATTTAGAGCCAAGGCTCCGCGGAAGTTTGTGAAAAGTCTACATTTTCTCCATTAGGGGGTATCCTTGCTCTATCTTCTGAAGGCTGCATTTCTCCCAAAGCACTTTTAAGTTATTTTTCTCCTTAAGAAACGCTGAAGTCTGTGGTTTTGTTTCTGAAATCTGTTTAGTGATCAGATCACTGATGCTTTGAGTTTAACAGTTCAGTGTGTGCAAGAAGACTGACCTCTGCTGATCTGTGCAGAGCCTATAGTTCTTGTTCTCTTCTGTGCATAATTAGCTGTTGCACGAAAAGCATAGCTCTTGCACAGAAAAGCCAAACAGTTTAAAGACTGAATCAATAGCCTCCTTTCAGAATCTTTCACTTTTTGAGAGAGTCAACATAGTGAAGATTTCAGTGGCAGCTTTCAATTTTAGCTGAATCTGGTCCCATCACTTGAGCTGTTCAAAATATTCTGTGCACAAAGCAACATTCATATACAGATATTTTCCTGAGCCAGTGTGAAAAATAGAATAATTTCTGAAAAGGCCACTTACAGTCAGTGTGATGGTGGTAAGTCTTACGAGGGATACCAAAATTTGGCCTTGATGAAAGATTTTCACCTTCTAAAAATCTGAAACCATGGAAAAGAACTAGAGCAAAATCACTACTTCTTGATAACTGGAAGGTTTTGGTTTTTGTTCCAAACAGCAAAAGATCATTCACTGCTTCATGCTCCATTCTTCTGATATTGTGCTATGGGAACTAGGAAACCTTTGCAGTGCAGATTGTGGCGTTGTTTTGTTTTTTTGGGGTTATTTTGGGGGTGAGATATTTGAGAGTTAAATAAATCTGTGGGAAGAAAAGTTGATTTTATAAGGAGAGAGCAAAAAAAGAAAGAGAACACCAGTGGTGGAGATGATGATTACATCTTTGGGAGAGAAGTGCTGTGTTTTGGGGAGATAGTCTTTTGTATTCCTCAAATACGAAGTAATGCAAAGCCACTACCCTATTTCTATTAAAAATATATAACAAAAAAAAGGAGAGGGAAAGGAAGGAGAATAGAAATACAATATAGCTATTCCTGAGTTGAAAGGAAATGAAGCAGTATTTGCGGTGGTAGAACAAATTCATGGTGACCATATTGGCTGCTATAACACTGTCAGACAAACAACGAAGTAATAGTAATACCTCTTTGTAATGGCTATAGTCAGTTTCTCCACACAGTTGCAAGTGCCTGCACTTGAAGCTGAAAGGACCAGAAAGAATGAGAAAAAACTCATGTGATCCTGAACACACATTCTGAAAAAATAGCAAAAGGAGCTGGTACCGCCCTTTAGTATCCCCTTTAGGTCTGATCTATGCTCTGCAATTTTCAATTTGGGGAGCATTCGCAGGCTCATTCAAGAGCAAAATGTCACCATTTGTAGTATTTCATCTCAGCTGAAATTAAAATAGTGTTAGGAGCTGTTGAGAAAATCTGTTCTTGGTATCTGCAAGGCTCTTGTGAGAGTTACCCATTAGTGCCAAAGAAGATTTCAGAACCTCCCAAATAGACAAAAAAAGTGATGCAAAGCTTCAGTGATGTGATATAAAAATTAATATTCAGCTAAGTTCTGAGCTTAAAAAGTGTATTAAGACCAAACTTGCAGCAATTTGGATGGAGCAGAATTCAAGAAAAGCAACAACAAAGCATTAAGAATGAGTGGCTCTATCAAGCTGGTAGTTCTCTAAAAATAGCAAAAGCAGCACTCAGGGCCATAGTTTCTTTTTTGTTTCTTGTTTTTTGTTTTTCCTCAGGCAGCATTAGTTTTCAAAACTACAAAAGATAAACAAAATCAAAGTCTTCTGTTCAACCTGTCTGCTGAGTAGAAGTAGTTTAAGGCAAAACAGCGACTGACCCCATCTACACCTTCAAGTTATCCTCAAAGAACTACAGATAATAGCAATCTAGTAGTGCTGCACCAGACAATTATTTAATTTGTGGCCTCCATCTGATGTGGAAAACTGGAATATATGTGGCTGAGACAACAAATGGGCCAAAGGTTGAAGTAAATTCTTTAGTAGCTTCTCTTTCATAGCTCTTTGGCTGCTGTGTGCTTGTGTAGTTTGTATGACTTCTATATTGTGGGTGCAAAAGAATATCTACCTTTTGGGTTTTTATTTTATTTTCATGTTACATTAACTGCATTTATTTTTGGTTATACATCATATGGTAGTGCCTTAATATAGCAGACTACAGAAAACACGTTGCAAACCAAATGATAGTGGATTCTCCATTGTTCAGAGTATAAAATAATAAAAATAGATATTCCCTTTATGTGAGAGATGCATGGGATAATTCCCAACCAGAATATTTTTTTTGGAAAAATATGTTCATTTAAATGGCAAAGTTAATTTTTATAGTCAAACCAACCTAACATATAGTTTATTATGTGTTTATGGAAGAAAAAAATAGTTGTATAATGTGCTTAAAATAAGTGACATGCAGAGTGTGATATTCATACCTCACACTGAAGCTTTGCAGGGTGCAGAGTACCTGTATTAGATCAGATTTTACCTTTACAAGAGATTATAATGTACTTGTTTACCTCTTACTCAAGTGCTTGCACTTGTGTGACATGTCTTAGAATAGCTTTTAAAAAGCAGTACATAGGAAAAAATTATAACTAAGGAACAGTGGGGAAAAAAAGTCTTCATCCAAAAATGGGCTTGAAGGTAACTGGTGCTACTGTTTTCAATGTACTGTGTTTTACTGCAAGAGTTACTGTCAGCTGAGTAGCTAGAACTGTAATTCACAGAAATAAATTTTTTCCCAGATAAATACAAGGAAACTTTATCATGAAGTTCTGTTGCTTGTTAGGTTGATAAAGACTGAGGATATCTGTCTGCTAAGGGAAGACCTAACTAAAACACTAGAAAAGCGATTCTTGCAGACCTTGCTTCCAGCTATCAGATGCTTTCTCATCTTCCGTTTTCAGCATGACTTCTGCCATTGTTTGAGTGATATTTTTTAACAAGGAAATCAGAAAAGAGGCAGGAGGAGTCTGAGCACACCAGAAGTTGTGGCCAGGGCAGGAAGGCAATGTGAAGGAAGAGGGTCTGGCAGCAGATAAGAGGCAATCATAGCGCATGGAGTTCACTGCAGAGGTGAACAGTCATGAATTTATTGGAAATCTAGGAGTACCTAACAGAGCAACTGAGCTCATTTGGTACAGGAGAATTCATTAAATGTGATGGAAGAAAGCAAAGGTGAGGAAAAAGTGATGGCCAAGAACCCTGCAGAAGAAAAAAGCCAGACTATTCATTTCTTTCAGATAGCTGGATATCTTTTCTTTTCAAAACAGACACAGGAAGCTACATCTGAAGAAAATAGTCCTATTGAGAACTCTAAAAGCTGTTAAGAGAAAGAGCATTAATAACTCCTTTAGCTGGAGGACTTGTGACACATGTCTTCAAGTAAGAAATCATGGCCACAGAAAAAAGCAATGCCATTAGAAAAAATGCAACAACAGAATTACTTGAACACAAGTATGATTTAAAAAAACCTTTGAAACTATTATGACTACACAGTGATGCTTCAAGAATTACAAGCTAAATCTTGGCTACATTACAAGCTATGTGACCTTGATTTTTTTATATGAAATGGCTGGAGTAGTATCCAGTAGCATGGTACAACTTGGTCTAGTGATTCTGTGATATTTTTTTTTTTCATGGAAGTTCAAAATCACGTTATTTTCCAATTTCAGTAAAAAAAAAATATAATTTTAGTCTCATTTATTTTATTTTTTCTTATATTCATTTTATTTTTCTTACAGCATTTCCAGAGCAATGAATGACTGACTGCATTAACAGCTGATATCTTCTCTTGTTAGTAGCAGTTTTCACCATCAGTCATTAGACTTGTCCAAGAAATGGATCTTTGATATTTCAGATTATGGAAATGTGTCCATCTGAGTCAATACTGAATCTGTGTCCCCATGTGCTAAGGTGGTGCTGGAATCTAGTTAATGCATGTCAGGGCTTAATAAATAATTGTGTGCAGAGGCAATGCTCTGATATGGGCACTTTGTGTAGCTCAGATGAGATGTATAAAATTGAGATCTTCCATTCCATTTGACAAATCCTTGTTATTCCAAACTGAAATACAGTCAGTAGAATATTCTCCTACTGATTTCAGCAATACTTGTCATTTTTCTGTGCTGCTAGCATTCCTAAATGTTCAGAAGTCTGGACCTAAGTGCCTTTGAGCAATTTAATCCACTTTTCATTTTGTACTTCTCTGGTTACTTTTGATGGAGATGAAGAATATTTAACCAGTGTTAAGATTAAATTTCAGAATTTTCTCACTGTGCACTTAATGGAGTCTTAAGAAGACATATATTGAAGTTATTACTGAAGCATTACAAGAATTTAATAGTCATTTTAATAGACTCTAGTTTCACCTATGTTTTCTCTTATTTTCTTTTCCAGTTTCTGAATACCCTTTTAGGAACTGGTGTTTACGCTTATGTTTACCGTTATGCTGTAAGGACATGTATGCATGTACTTTAACTTTTACAACAGCCAGAAAGATTCTCTGAGTATTTCTTTATCTACCCACTTGACCTGCCATTCTGAGTCCTCTCCCTGCTGGGGGCAGTCTGGATAGAGTGTTCAGAAATGAGCCTTCATTAGCCCTGCTATAAGCATGCAAGGCTCTGCAGAAAAAGTAAAGTTGCCTAGAGATTTTAACTTTATTTTTTTTCCTCTCCTTTCCCCCCCTTTTTTTTTTCTTTTTCTTCAACCATTTAAGCTCAAGAGCAACAGATTTTCATTATTTTAGATTCATTGGTAAACTGGATATTGGTTCTGGCATTATGAAAACAAGCAGCTGCCAGGCAGGATACTCAACTGTTTCCTTAAGCAATGCCTAGCAGTTCTACGGAATTACACTTGAGTGTAGAGGTTTGTTCAGTGGCAATCCCAAGGGAGGTTTCTGGAGTTAAAGATGGCTGAACTTTAGCATAGGCCATCTCCTTAGCAGTCAAACAAAATAACATCGATGGCAGTGCAGCGACTCAGAAGCAAAAGCTCATATAAAAAGACAGTTTTCACAATCAGAAGTATATGTGTGAAGAGAAGGAACAAACACTTCCTTAGAGGCTTTGATTGCACTTACTTTTTGATGGCCTTAGGATTTAAGCTTTCCCTTAAATCCAGGGAAGGCTTTGTCAAGTTTTTAAAGGATCAATTTATTTGTAATATGGGAAGAAACTCAGTCTGCTGCTTGCATTTAAATAGGAAAGCTTTCATTGTGTTGCTGTGGGTAATTGATTGGTAGCACAGAAATGGAAAACTCCCAAATATGTAGTGCTACGGAAAACAGTTTGATTAGTGTGTGTGTGACCCTCTACACACACATAGCAGATGTTCATGAATAGTATATAAGCATAGCCAATATATGCTTTCGGAATTTGATGATGCTTTTGAAGCATGTATGTACTGCTTTTATGAAACACAAGCCCAAGAAATTGGGAAGGTTAATGATTAGGAGAACTATATTGGTCTATGCTTTCATATCACTGGCAGAGTACTGATTTCATGACTTATTTTCTTTCTTTTCCTTTCTTTTCTTCCCTTTTTTGTTTTTCTTTTCCCTTCTTGCTCTATTCTATAGCTTTTAAGTGCATAGTTGCTTAGAAATGAATTGCTAACAACAGGGTACGGTGCTGTTCATCAGAGGGACACATCCCTCTGACTGGGTGTCATATTTGCTCTTGACTTCCATAGAGCTATATTCACAATTCTGTTATGGAAATAGCCTTTGCAGCCCTTTGTGTGTTGTTTCTGTATCTGAAGCTAGAGATGTATATCTGAATGCAAAGTCTTTGTGCATAAAAAAAGTGGATGAACATTTGCATTCCCTCAATCTTCCTTTACAACTGTTATTGATGATATTTCAGTCCACCTGAGTGGGTAATTGTTCACCAATTTATTAATTGCAAGTCTGATTAGATGTACTTACATATGGATAACAGGTACTGCAGTTAAAAGTCTCAATCTCTTAGAACTGTCTTTTTTTGATAATACTTCATATAAGTTCAAGTTACCATGTAATAGCAATATTTCTTGCAAGTAATGACAGATGTTGATGTATCATTCTCTTCATACTCTTTCCCTAGACATGATTAAACAATATATAATTTATATAATAATATGCATTACATATAATATATAAGCAACTATTATATAGATATAAACAAATATATATAAACAAAAATTATATGGATTTGCACTTTTTATTTACCCTGAAATATTTAGATACACCTCAGATGTTGTGAGCAAATCAATATTGAAGTGGTTTTTGACTGTGGAAAAGAAGTAGTGAAGTTTATTTTTTGCTTTTTAACTTTAAACCCTCACAATTAAACAGCTACAGAAGTGTTAATATCAAACATCAGACACTTTTCCAAATGTAGTTTTCATTAGATTTTTATGTCTTTGCTGTACGCTGTTATCTTCCAAAGTGTAATCACTTACAGACACAGTTACTATTACTAAAAGGTATTTGATCACCATAAATGGCTGCACATATAGCTATGCATACTATATTTACTTATAACACTTGCAAAACAATTAAATAATAATTATGAAGGTGTTTTTCCTTTTAAACCAGTTCATAACTTTTTGTTACTTGCTCATGTGGTGAGTGCAGATTTACAGAAATTCTATGGCTGTAAAAAGTTCAGTACCAATGCTTTTAAGGGTTCATAAGCACTGATGGTTTGTGGTTGCCACTGTGGTCTTCTGTGTTGCCTTCCTTGTAATATCTTGTTTTACTTTGCTCTGGCATTGTTTTTCCAGACTGGGTTATGATGAAAAAAAGACTATTGTCCCTTTTATCAGCACAATTTTTCAGTGCACTTGAATTTCCCTGAAAGCCCTATCTGCTACAGACCTAATCTAATTCACAAAGGAGTTTAATATATTTGGACTAATAATAAAACTTACATGGGAAGATATTGATTCCTAGTTTTCAACCCCTGATGAAAAATAAAAACATAAAAATAAAAGTGCAATTTTTTGGAGTGAGACCTTCTCAATAAATCCTTCTAATTTTGCACCAGATACAGGTTACATAGATTTCATATCTAGCAGTAGCTGAGACTGTGACCAATGAGGCATAAATGTGACTTTGATTCAAAGAGCTGGAATATCATGTTAATAAGCTATAATATGGGTGATGTATATATATTCCCTATGTAATAGTGATAATAGAGGTGGTTTGGTTGAAATCTATCTGATACTTGAACCAGTAGCTGCTTTCAGGGGAAAAAAAGAAAAACAAACAAGAATATGTTCTTGGCACACAATACCCCAATTCTTTTTGCTATAAGAAAACAACCTGTTGCTTGCTGTTCAAACTACTTTCCTGTTATGGTTTATTTTTGGTTCATTTTGCTTTATGACTCAGATTACCAAAGAGAAATCTTTCAAAAAGATAATAACTTGACACTTTATTTGGAGCACTGGAGAGGAACACTTCTTTAAACTTAGCTACAAAAAGAGGAGCCGTCATCTCTAGTTAATAACTCTTTTGCCTCAAAGGACATTGCATCACTTTTTAAGAGCTTATTCCTAGCTCTAGTGAATTCAAGAGATGTCTTGTCTTTTAGTATTGGCCATTGACTTCGACCTGAGAAACAGCACAGATTGTATACTGTGCAAGTATTTGTTTTGCAATGCTTCCAAGGGAAGTTTCTGACTTCTGCAGACCACGATCTTGATGTTGGGTCTCACTGAACAGGTTAGTTTTGATGGGTCTGGTTTATGAGAATTTTATTTCTCATTAACTTGACTTTTCAGAGAAGGTGATTGGTAATTACGCTCTAAATCTAGACAGTGAGAAAATGTACTAGATACTTTGATAAAATCAGATTGCTCACATAGTGGAAAATAATTCAGCCTAAGCTCCAAGTTAGAATGATCATGAGTTTGTTTTCTAAACTGAGAACCTAATTCTTCATTTTTTATTCATTTCTTCACTTTGGATTGTCTAGTCTTTAAAGATCTGAACCCAAAGCTATTAAAATCAGTGAAAGTCCAGCTTAATCTTTTTTAATGTATCTTTTCAATTTAGATTTACCCTGAATTAAAGTTCTGCAGGATTGTTTTGATTTTCATTTGAAGTGGAATTTTTTGTGATATGTCTTGAATTCCCTTGAAACTGTGTGCTTTTTAAAACCTGTGGAGTTGGACTCCTGTTTGAAATCCTACTGAAGGAGAAAAAGAGAGAGAAAATTAATGGGTTATTGTTCTGTTGGGCATAAATCTTCACCTGAAACATATTTGCTGTTGACAAGGTTAAAAGCTGCTGAAACAGAAGTACTACCTATTCCTCTTTCTTTTGTTCCTTATCCTGTCCCATAAAGCAATCAAATCCTACTTTCCAAGCCTATCTTGGCATGCCAAATGTGGCACCTTGTGCTTTGCCGTATCTTCTGCTGTTATTTCTGTGACATGATCCTCACACTTTATCACTTGAATGTAATGTAAAGGATGACAGAGGCTGAAAACCTTGTTCCATTCTGACTAACAATTGCTAAAAATGCATCGTATAGAATTTTCTCTCAAGTCTGCTTGATTCCAAAACAGGATGGTGTGTGGTGTTTCCTCCAAAGAGGGTGACAAACATGAACTGTAAGTCTGTGCAAAAGGTGAGTTGAAAAGTGTAAAATGCGTGCATGATTTTGACTCTCCTAGCTTCGGATTCCAATCTCTAAAAGAACAATATATCCACAAAGTTATCCCTCATGGGTGTTTTAAAGGTTAATATTTGTGAGAAGCTCAAGTGCAATATTAAAAAAAAAAAAAAAAAGGAGAAAAATGGATTATTCCAATTTCAGAGGCAGGGCTTAAATGGAAAACTATGTGGAGCCCTCAGGCATGAAGCTAAGTAGTAACTAGCTGCTCATTCCATTCATGTATTCAATGAGGTAGAGCAATATGTGATCATGTAAGTGATGTACCATAATTCTTATCCCATGAGTGCAGGAGGGAAGAGAAAATTTAGGTTCTTTACCCCAATTTTCCCGTCAGTGTCCATTTAGTATCTTGTATCTGTATGATCTACTAAATACTAAGCTACTACTGACTTACTACCACACTAGCGTATGTCCTCAGAACTAGGTTGTCATTCTCTTCAAAACTGCACACTAGATAGGCTGAGAAATGTACTGTATCCACGGAGAAATAGTGAAGTTCAGGAATTTGGCATTCTCTCCATGCTTAGGAATGGATGCTTTGTTTGTGTTTAGGCTTTCTCTTCCAGTCTAAGTCTTATTGCTCTCATGCTCCAAGCTGCCTGAGTACAAGACTGTTTACGAACTTTAAAGTTAATCCTGCTTTTCCCACACCCTGGATTTCATCTTTTCTCCTGCCAGCATCTCCAGATTCTTTCCACAGCTAATCTTGTTTTGCTAACCCGATGCTTTGCCCACAGCCTTGCTTTTCTCTCTGTTTGGTTTTTTTTTTTTTTTTAGCAGCTGTTTGACTCCAGTTATTCCTGTTGGGGACCCTCAGCCTGCTTTTCCCATGTCCTTTTTGCAGCTTTCCTTAGGTCCATCTTCTTTATTTCAGTCTGTTCAGTCACACTTGCCTTGTTGCCATAGCCAGGTCAGGGATGATCTTTGCTCTCCAAAGACTATTGGTTTGGAGGTTATAGAAGAACGTCACAAACCTCCCTGTGTTCCTTTACTTCACTAAAACTGAAAGAAGGTCTATACCAAGTCAAATGATAGAGCCCTATTTACTCATATTAGTTCACTAGGACCAAAGGGAATCATAGGTGAGGAAGTACTGAGGCACAAGATTGGGCCTCCCTCGACTGATTGGTCGCGGTCCTTTTGATGCAGCCCAGGATACGCTTGGCTTTCTGGGCTGCAAGTGCATAACTAGACAAGTTCTACAATATTAAGCCCAAGCAATTAAGGGCTTAAGGAAAGGAATAATTGCTGGAAGTCTTGGAATGCAGAATGGGCCCTGAAGGTTAGTGATTTCAGAAATTTAGAAAATAAATGGTTCTATTTATTCTGTATTAAAATTAGTTCTTAAGGCATATAATTTCAGTGCAGAAAATGAAAAATTTTTACTTACTGCCTCACTTATAATTGACTGAGTTTTTTTAATTACCTTTTTAATACCTTCCACCTGCCTAAGACTGTTTATTTTGGGATCCTAAGAACAGATCCTAAAAATGCTTGGACTATTTAAGATATCAATCTTTATAACAAAACATCCCCCAGATGTTATTGCACTTTTTAATGATCCATGAAGACCATAAAGAGACCACTATAAATCATGTAGGAAGGAAAAAAAAAATGTTGCTCTTATGGATGGAGACAACAAAGGTTTAAATCCAGCTGTGGCGCCCTCAAATAACACTTCCATCTCTGCATTTTCTTATTCTGTTACAAACCCTTCCCATGTTGGTTTGAAAACTCCAGCTTGAAGTCCAAAAAATAAATAAATGCAATTATGTTTTGCTGACTTACTGTTACACAGAAGGCTTGTTAAAATACTGAAGGTATAAACATGTCCTTACAGAAGGAAAGGAAAATGAACAATTATAGAAAAACCCTGAGGATTTTGTGTTTGCCTTTGCACTCTCTTTGAGCATTGAACCAAGCCTCAGAAATAGGCTGTT
Source organism: Psilopsiagon aurifrons (assembly GCA_025447955.1). NCBI lineage: Eukaryota > Metazoa > Chordata > Aves > Psittaciformes > Psittacidae > Psilopsiagon > Psilopsiagon aurifrons. The sequence continues at coordinate 2,771 of JAOEHY010007318.1, read as the reverse complement.
TTGAACATCTGTAACTGTTTCTGCCTCCAGCCCATGGAGTTGTTTCCTCATAATCCTTCACATACATTGCGTCTTCCTTCGGTCTGTGCTCAGGTAAGCCTGTTTCCTGGAGTTTTACAGCTCCTGTGTTAGTTGAGCTTGCTGTGAGCTACCCAGTGTAACAGTTCTATATGCCTCTTTTATGGTTAAGACTCTAACATATGGGGAAAGGAAAAATAATAGACAATTTCCTGGCTTTGCTGGCCCTACTATTTATTGCATATGAACTATGAATGACAAGAATGGATTTTGGCTGATAAAAATCTGTCTTGAAGTTGTATAAGCATTTTACAACATTAATAGAAGTTATTCTTACTGCTTTTTGAACACAGGACAAAGACAACATATACATGTATTTCTATCTGAAGTTTGCTTATTTAATTTCATTGGGAAACTTCCTTACAAGAACATGAATCAGCAAGCAAAATGTCCTTCCAGTGCATGCAGACACACTCAATATTTTCTGTAGTTAAATCAAATGAAAAATAGCTACTCAATGCAAGCAGTGCTTTCAGATACTTCTGGGGGCAGCTTTGAGGCTTTTTAAGTCCTTGATGCCTCTATGAACATAATGAACATGCCTTTAGATTGTGGAACAGGATTCTGGTATCAGGCTGTACTAATCTGTGATAAAATTTTATATCATTATTTATTAACATGTCCTGATGAGAAATAATAAGCTAATATTAATAATCTCTTTTCTTCTGTTGTCTCTATCATAAATTGCTGACAAATCTACCAATAGGCTTTTAAAATGTATCAGTTATACAACTATTTAAATATAACAAGCCCCATTAAAAGTACTCTGAAACTAATGTGAAGTTATGCTATTTCCAGTTCTGTGATTTTACTTAGCTGCCTGTATCTGCAGAACCAACTGGGAAGAATGATCTGGAGAGCAGTATGTATAAGAACTGTAAATCAGTACTTGTGCTGGTCCCTGCAGCAGAAGGTTGGGGAGGATGGGACTGTGGGATCAGGGGTGGCTGTCACTTGCAAAGAGTTTAACATCTGTCTGTGAAAGACAGAATGACAGCAGCTATTTTCCTGCATGATTTTTACATGAGCAAAGCATGATTAGCAATTGAGACCTTGCTGGTTTCTACATCTGCAATCTGAAGTGTTAAGGCTTGGTTCTTAGGAGTTGGCCTGGCATTTCTTAAGTAGAATAACTTAAATATTGGTCTAAGCTTTTAAATCAGACAGAGTGCATTTTGTGTGAACACAGAACATTTAGAGCACTTTTAGTGAATTAGAAAGCAATTTACACTATTGTAGAGACAGCTTTGGTTACTTAATGAAAAAAATGGCTATTATAGGTGATAGTAGATATTAACTTTATGACAATTGAAACACTATTCATCAAGGAGGTGACGTACTGACCTATGTCACTAATGACAAAACCAATTTCTGACTCAAAAGCGTGCCATTATGGAATATTTCTTGAAAGGAAAGATAGTTACATGGAGATGAGAATGTATGTATTGTGCACAGGCTGTGATAACAGATCAAAATATTAATCAATATTTCACCAACATGCTGGTACAGGGAATTGAATAACATGCAGTTCACTTCTCCAGTTCGAAAGCTGGTTTATTCCGGAAGCTAGTGCTGGCTTGCTATGTTCCTGAAGCACTGGGAACTGTGCTGCTACTAGCCTCACAAATCCTGATAAGAAATTACCAGGGAAGACAGAATTACTGCTAACTATTGCAGCCACTGGCACTTACTGATACTGTCACAAACCTACTTTTCATCTCCATTTTCTTTGCCTCCCAAAAGCATGGATACTCTGAGTTTTTGTGAAGAAAGCAATATAATATCCTGGTATTTCACCTGTGAGTAAATAACATAAGGTGAAGTCATTGAAAACGAATAGAAACATCCATGAGAACTTGTTGGATAAGACAAGGACCAGACATAATATGAGAACAGGTCTTGTGAGAAGATGGAGTGGAAAGACAGAACCTAGGTGGGAAGGCAGAGCCCAGAACATGCAGATGGAGGGCACTGGTGGCTGAATCTCAGAGGACTGGCAAAAGAGAAGCCTCTGATATGAAGGAATCATAGAGAGGAAAGAAAGCAAGGCTTTTCCCTTAAGGGCTTGGCCCCAAGGTGGCTGCATTTTACTTGCTGACCTCATACTGCAAATGAGCAAACCCATCTAATGATGCCACACAAGATGGGATTATTCAGGTATATCACAATAATTTTCCTATCTCTTGCTTCATCTGCTACTCAAGGTTGCCCATTTATTTTAGATTATAAATATCTTATGTAGGGCTATTACAAACTTTCAAGCTTAACTGAGAGCCTAATTTGCCCTGCAATACCTTCATGAGAGATGATGATGAATGAGACAGAAAGAATCCAGCATGAAACAAATTGCGTATTATATGAACATTCAATAGTAGTCAAATTTCAGTTCTACCTATTTCATCTATCAAGGCATCCTAAGCCTAACTGAAACTTGGTAGAACTGCTGAAGCTAAACTTCTTTGATTCATAGAATCATAGAATAGTTAGGGTTGGAAAGGATCTTAAGATCATCTAGTTCCAAACCCCCTGTCATGGGCAGGGACACTTCACACTAAACTATGCCAGCTAAGGCTATGTCCAACCTGGCCTTGAGCACTGCCAGGGATGGAGCATTCTCAACTTCCCTGGGCAGCCCATTCCAGTGCCTCACCACCCTTACACTAAAGAATTTCTTCCTTATATCCAATCTAAAC
>JAOEHY010007317.1:21876-37630 GCA_025447955.1 Psilopsiagon aurifrons | reverse complement strand
CCTCAAGCGTCCATCCTAGCCCATGCAGGAAAAAAGGAGGCTGCTAACCCATGAAGCTGGGAACTAGTAACAGAAAAACTCCAAATAAACAAGCAAACAAACAAAACCCCAAACCAAAACAAACCAAAACAAACCCCGCAACAACAAAAATCCCAACAAAAAAAGGAGGCAGAGGGCAATTAAAGGCAAGGGGCTTCCTCCTAAATCTGATGTCCCCACCCAGAGCCACTTCAGAGTCCTGCAGGGGGCTAACGAAGGAACACATGCCTTGCAACATGAACAACTGGCTGATGCCTTGGTAAAGATCACTGCTGGTGCTGCCATAACAGCAGGTCATAGTAGTAGGGGTCTCTACTTTGGAAAACACAGAGGCACCCATCTGTCAGCCTGACCCAATCTCAAGGGAGGTGTGTTGCCTACCATGGGCTCGGCTCAGGAATGTTGCAGAGAGGCTGCCTACTGTAGTAAGTCCCGCTGACTATTACCCACTTCTAGTGATCCATGCTGTTGCTACTGATATAGATAGCAGTAGCCCAGAGAACATTAGGAAGGACTACAGAGCGCTGGGAGAGGTGGTTAGGGGCTCTGGAGCTCAGATTGTCTTTTCATAAATTTTCCAGGATAAAGGGGAGGACCTTAAAAAGTCTAGGCAGATTTGGCAGGATAATAAATGGTTAGAACAGTGGTGCCATAGTAATGGGTTTGGGTACTTAGAACATGAGATTTGATTTGGGACGCTAGGTCTACTGGAGGCTGGTGGAGCTGGTCTGACAATGAAAGGGAAGAGATGTTTTGTTAGGAGGCTTGCCAAGCTGGTGAAGAAAGCTTTAAACTAGATGTGTTGGGAGAGAGAGGCATCATTCCATCCCAACATACCCAGTCAGTTGCCAGCACCTGTAGTAAATACTTGGAGCAATGTAGAGATATTTCAGCCACTCCAGCCAATGAGCTGGCTTCATTTGGAGCTCGGCTCAGATGCTTCTGTACAAACACCATTAGTATGGGTAACAAATCAGAGGAATTAGAGGTGTGTGCACGTCTACAGGGGTATGATACCATAGGCATCACAGAAACGTGGTGGGGTGGCTCCTATGACTGGAGTGTTGGAATGGAAGGTTACAGGCTCTTTAGAAAGTACGGGCCTGGCAGGCAGGGAGGGGGAATTACTGTTTATGTTAGGGATAGGCTGGAGAGTATGGAACTCTGTCTGGGCACAGGTGATCACTTAACAGAGAGTCTGTGGGTCCGGGTTAAAGGGAGAACAGCAATGAGAGGCATTACTGTGGGGATCTGTTACAGATCGCCTGATCAAGAGGACTCTGCAGTTGAAGCACTCTATAGACAGATAGGAACAACCTCATGTGCACAGGTCCTTTTCCTCATGGGGCTTTCAAGCACCTTTATATCTGTTGGAGGGTGGTGCAGCCCGGCACAAGCAATCCAGGAGGTTTCTCAATTGTGTGGAAGCCAGTTTTCTTCTGCAAGTAATAGAGGAGCTGACAAGGAGATGTGCCATGCTTGACCTTGTGCTCACTAACAGGGAAGGGGTGGTTGTAAATATGACAGTCCAGGGCACTCTTGGCTGTAGCGATCATGAGGTGGTTGAGTTTGAGATCCCCAGTACAGTGAGAAGAGTGTGCAGCAGACTCAAGAGAGCAGACTTTGTCCTCTTCAAGAACCTGCTTAGTAAGGTTCTATGGGATATAGCCCTAGAATGAAGGGGGGGCAAAGACTGTTGATACTCAAGGATCACCGGCTACAAGCTTAGGAGTGCTGCGTCCCAACTAGAAGGAAGTGCAGCAGGAGGGCCAGGAGACCTCCTTGGATGGATAAGGAGCTGCTGAAGAAAATTCGAAGGAAAAAAGAGTCTTACAAAACGTGGAAGCAAGGACAGACGGCCTGGGAAGAATACAGGGATGTTGTCTGGGAAGCTAGGGACCAGGTTAGGAAAGCTAAGGCCCACTTAGAAGTAAACGTGGCTAAGGATGTTAAGGACAACAGGAAGGGATTCTATAGGTACATTGCAAATAAAAGACAGACTAGGGACAACATGGGCCCTCTCTGAAAACTATCAGGAGAACTGGATACCCTGGATTTGGAGAAGACTGAGATTCTTAATGACTTCTTTGCCTCAGTCTTCACTGGCAAATGCTCTGACCACACCACTCAAGTCTTGGAAAGCAGAGGCAGGGACAGTGAGAATGAAGACCTTAGGCCCCCTGTAGGATAGGATCTGGTTTGAGACCATCTTAAGAACCTGAACGTACACAAGTCCATGGGACCTGATGAAATCCACCTGCAGGTCCTGAAAGAGCTGGTGAATGGAGTTGCTAAGACACTCGCCATCATCTTTGACAAATCATGGCAGTCAGATGAAGTTCCCAACGACTGGAAAAATGGGAATATAACTCCTGTTTTCAAGAAAGGAAAAATGGATGAGCCGGGAAATCACAGTCCAGTCAGTCTCACTTCTATGCCTGGTAAATTCTTGGAGCAGATTCTCCTGGAAGGCATGCTAAGGCACATGAAAAACAACAAAGTGGTTGGTGACAGCCAGCATGGCTTCACTAAGGGGAAATCTGCATGAGATCTATATCATACAAGAAATCCAGCTCATTTACAGGCCTCAGAGCCATAGTTTATGTGATGCTGGGCTATAGGCTGACATTTGCCATTACTTCTCTGCTGTAACTCGTAACCCAGGTTCTCTCACTGGTAGCTCAGAGTGTGATGTTTGCTAATGCAAAGACTTCAGGTATATTAAAAATTATGTGGCTAGGCTCACAATGCAGCTTAAAACCAGTACAGTTCAGGCTGTTATCATTTGTTGTACCTTAATTTTCAGTTTGTTTTCCAATATATGTTAAAAGGATTAGGACTGGCAGTTTCTCAAGCAACTCATATTACTGTAGCTAAATTAGAGATGTGCTGGTTTTAAAGCTTGAAAGGCTATTTATCTTTCTTATAGTTCAGGAAAATCACACAAGAGAGACTTTCAGGTGGACAAAATAATTTCTATGAGGTAAAAATATATGACACCAGTGTAAAGAGAGAAGTAGGTAAGAAAGGATAAGTGGTCGTAAGTGACCTACCAAGGATCAGATAGTCAGACCTGTGGAGGTGGAGCAGTATTCAGGAGCCACTCCAGTGGTAACCCATGGGCTTTTCTTTAAATTCATTGAATAAAAGAAAATTGGATGAAGACTTCCACTGCATTGCAAAGTTGTTCAAAAAAGGGTGTAGTCTTTAATATTTTTTACATTATTTTATTTATTTTATTACAACCGCTGAAATTTGAGGCTTTTTTTCTTTTTCTTTAAAAAAAAAAATCCAAAACCTTTAATTAAATAAATTATGTGATTTGCTTACCATTCTGGCAAGAAGCAATACTACAAGAAAGAAGTGCTTAATTTAGTTAGAATACCACCTTCTCTTGTGTTTTGCTTCAACTAATGTGTTCCATGTCAGCCAGAAGAAAGTGAGGAGTATCATTTAAATAATTAATTTAACGTATGTTTCTATTTGCATAACAGTGAAATGATCAAATCTGTGTGTGGGTATCATGTCTGTACACATTTAGTCAAAAATCAGGACACTTTTTTTATTCTGAATGTTTGAATGCAGCGAAACTACCCTTAAACTGGGTATGTATATATGCCAGACTGATATATTCCCTAGCACGTTTTTTTTTCATCCTTATCTATTTTTTCCTCATAAAACACCATCTCGCTAGCTGAGCTGACAAAGACCTCACACATGGGTGACCATCATCCAGAAACTGGCAGGCCACACTCAGGAGAACACAGGAGGTTTATTTTTTCCATGGTTCATTTTCTCATTTGTTACAATAGCAACTTTGCAACTGCAAAAGCGAGCAAAGCCTGTCTACCAGAACAGTACCATCTGCCAGAATGGCACTGGCAGAAAATTATATATTTCACTTGTATTCTGTGAAAGCTTCTGACACCATGACTCTGAGTATGGCTAACAAGCAGTTGCTGCCCTATCAGTGCTTAAGCTCTGCTTTTTAGGAGTGCTGTTGAGGTTTATAACTGCTATACTAATAAAAAATTATTTTCTACTCCCCGAGAAGAGATCCTATGAGGCAACTTGATCGTGCAGGGAAATGCCTTAAGTGTTAGAACCTGATCATGCAATTATTTTGCTGTGCTATTCACCCATATTGTCATCACTAAACCAACAATGTACTTGCTATTTCCATTAGAGCATTCTTATATTCCAGTAGATGAAAGAGACGTCTACAGAGTAGAAGACAACATTTCAGATTTTGAAAGACTGTTGTGAGGTCTTCTGGCAGGACCACCACTGGTGTAGAAGGGGAGTGTTCCCCTCCAGGTCTGTCTGTCATCTCTGCTTTTCCTGCAGCCACCCATGCTGGCTCATACACAGGGATGGCCTGAGATCAAATGAAAGTTGACAGCTCATAGGTTTCCTCCCAGTGAGAGTTTCCTAGGAGTGAACACATTACAGTTGCTTGATGATATTATGCAAAACTATAAGGAAGCATTAATTCTGGATTGCTGAAGCAAGTTCAGTATAGGAAAACACAGAATTAGAACCTTGCGGTAGTATATTAGGTGGTGAACTTCAAGGCTCTGAAATCAGTCTGCATTCACAAAGCAGAGGGAGAAGTGATACAAAAAAAAATTTATTTTTGTAGTTTCTTTTTGAAACAGCAGGGCAAGAATTGAATGACAACACAAAAATTGTATTCTCTCAGCTGTCCTGTGCTTCCTATGGTGACTGAATCTAGATCTTCAATTTATTGTCTTTAAGAAGACAGTTCAAGTCACAGCCTCAACACTTTACACTGATTGCTATTCAAGTGGAAATATTAAAAACAGGAAGTCAGTGCAATAAAATCGAATGTAGCTACTTTAGGCTGCTCAGCTGTCCGTGTTATTCAAGATAGTTTGGTATAACAGGTTGGAGACTTTAAGAAAGGAGCAGTTGTGGGCAGAAGGGAATATTTTTAAATTAACAAAGTCCAGCAGAACCATCATGAGGTAGTCACATGGTTGGGGGACATGATGTGTGGGGACTGATGGAGAAAACTGCATTTATTGAGCCTGGAGAAATGAAGGCTAAGGGCGAGATCTTACTGCTGTCTGCAGCTACTTACAGGGAGTGCATGGAGAGACACAGTGGGAAGTGCAGTGTAGTAAGACAGAAGACAATGAACATGAGCAACAACAGAAGCTCTGATCAGAGACCAGAAAAAAATTTCAGAGTGTGACCAACTGTTTGGACCAGAGGTAAGGGGCACTGACATCTCTATCCTTTGAGGTGTTCAAAATGTGAATGATATGACCCTGAGCAGCTAGATCTGATTTTAAAATTGAATCTAAAGTTGAAAGATGATCCTGCAGGGTCTGGAGCATATAACTTCCATATCTCCCTTCTGACCTGAAATATTCTCTCATTCTGTGATCTGCAGGGTACAAAGAACTTTGGATATTCACAGCTATGGAGTTCAGTTATTATTTCTGATAACAGCCAACGGCACTTGCCCAGAGAAGACTTAAAGAACAAGGTAGGATGTAGTTCTCTCTCTTCTAAACAGCCATCCAGCTTACAAAAATTAATTCAAGGACATAAAGCCAAGTGCGTCTTTGTACTAAATAGCTCTTGCTGGATTTTTCCATTCATTAATCTTTCAGGCCACCTGACAGCTGCATTTCCAGCTCTGACATTCAGTTGCATTGCAAAGTCATTCACTCTTGTCCTTTTCAATTCAGCTTTACGCAATTGAGAATAAGGACTGCTTCTCTTGTAACATTTTTGTATGGCCCTTAGCATGTTACGTGTGTGTGATCAAAGAGATGAGAAAATGGTTAAACTGTGTTGGACTATATCCAAGGCATTTCATTGATAAACACAGTCAAGTAAGCTATCGTAACAGCTACTGATAAGCATTTGTATGGCATTTCTTCAGTTCATTTTCTGTGCGGAGTTTAATTCATTCTCTACTGTCATATTCCACTGAAAGGCTTTTTAAAAAGACCAAAGGATCAGGCAGAATGGCTCTGTGTATCCCATAAAACTCTCTATCTTTGCTGATGGAGAAAGCCCTTTGATTAAACTCTTAGGTTTGGACCCAGTGTGCTGTATTAGATCAAACATCCCTGGCATTTTAATTAACTTCGATTTCTAATACTAAACAAACATGGGTGATGCTGAGATATTCTAGTTACTGTAAGAGACAAATGATTTTTATCTAACTGACTATAAACTAAACATCTTTCTTTTTAAAATCTTTTTATTTTTTTTCAGCAATTCAGTCATTTATGAAGGTGTAAGATATTTTTTAAACTAGAAAAAAAAAGAGAAATGTTTTGACTTACATAATATAGTGTTGTGGTTTAAGCACAGCCAGTAACTCAGAACCACGCAGCCACTTACTCACTCACCTCCTGTGCCTTCTTCCTCCTTCCGCTCCTGAAAGGATGGGGAAGAGAATCAAAAGAATGTAACTCCCATGGGTTGAGATAAGAACAGTCCAGTAACTGAGGTATAACACAAAACCACTACTGCTACCACCAATAATAATGATAAGGGAAATAACAAGGGAAGAGAATACAGCTGCTCACCATCTGCCCACCAGTACCCAGCCTGACCCAAGCATTGATCTAGCCCTTCTGGGTAACTGCCCCTAGTTTATACACTGGGCATGACGTGCTGTGGTATGGAGTATGCCTTCAGTTAGTTTGGGTTAGGTGTTCTGTCTCTGCTTCTTCCCCCTGTCAGAGCATGAGACTCAGAAAGTCCTTGTTCAGAGTAAACATTACTGAGCAGCAACTAAAAACATCAGTATTATCTGCGTTGTTCTCTGGCTGAAAGTCAAAACACAGCACTGCACCAGCTACTAAGAAGGAGAAAAATGGCTGCTACTGCTGAACCCAGGACATAAGATCATTTAGTATGAATCTGTGTCAGTTGTAACTGCAATGAGGTGAACTGAGAAACAGCTCCTCTCAGTCTAGTGTGTCTTCCTGTGCCTAAATCTCCCTTCAGAGCACACTGCGCTGACCACACATTTCTTTCTGAATATAGACCCATAGGTAACTAAAATCCATGTTAAAAAATACTCTGTTAGGATGTCATCCAGCAGCAGTCTTTGGAGCAGCATACAGAAACTATGACTCCAGGGATCATTAATAATTGCTAATTTTTATTCAACCATCTTGTTCTGCAGCCAAAGAGCGCTCATAATGATCAGCCATGGCCTGTTGTGTGCCAGTTCATGTCAATATGTAAAGATGTTTCCAAGTATATCGATTTTTTAATTTAGACATAGCCTTTGATTTCTAGTTCTAGTCAAAGATTACAGTGGTGAGAGGAACATCTGTGCATCTCTCTATTTACTTGCTCAAAATCTTTACTGGTTGTGTTTATTTACAGCATAGTCTTAGAAGATCCTTTTGGCAGTTAATTTCTCTGATGTTTCTGATGTCTGATGTTTTAGTGTTTTCTTCAAACACCAACATATTTCCAAGTACTGTAGCTATTTTTTTCCTACTGCAGTGATCGGGGACAGAGCACAAGCTGGAAGTCTCAGCCTCACCACCAAATGAATTGCTTTTTCTGTTCTGTATAAAATGTGTTGATCAGGAGAGTTGGAGATATTTTTCCCTCAATCAGGATGCTAGTGGCAATGACATAGTCAGCAGTTTTTCTGGTACACCCTAGGACCTACAGCAGAGCAGGAAAGGGCTCTGTGAAAGAATCCCAAGCAGCAAAACTGGTTTTGCTTGGTGTGCAAGCTAGGCAGCAAAGGGGAATTACATGTGTCAGTAGAAGGCATGGAGGTTGATTTTATAATCACTGAAGCAGGGTCCTGTTTCTTCATTCTCCTGAAGGGTAACTTTAATGATAATTCTGTAAATGTTTGTTCCATATTCTGAATCTCGACCTCTTATTCAGGACTCTGCCAGAGTGTCTCATCCCTTTTGGGATCACAAAAATTATAACAGTCTCACTTCTTATATTAAAACCGGAAACCTGACTGGAGATGAGATATTAGCAGAGAAGACCTGAAATATTTCTTGGTTTGCAGGCAGACAGGTGAAGCTATCTGTTGCTTAGCTGGCAGAGATCTCAGTATGTTGGGTGAATATGTCCTTGAGAGAAAACTGTGGCTTCTGTCACCCAAAGATGTATGCATAGAGTTGTTTTAGATAGTGTATCTTGCTTGGACTCTATGAGGTTCTCCAGAAATGTGTGGGTTACTCTATGTGTCAAGTCTTGTGGAATTGTGAGTTTCTTTTGCTATTCAGTCACTAACTCCTAGCAACCCTGGAAAAAAGAATGTATACATAATAATTAATTACATGCAATTCTTTGCCACTTCCAGGGAATGTTCTATAAAAAATTATATTTTCTTAATCATATGTGCTGAAAGGCAGCAGTGAGTGAGTAGCTACTATGCTTCATTCTTACTGCATATTCAGGGAGGTATCTCTGAATAGCCAGCATCTACAGCTGTGTTGACCAGCGTGAACTGGTCATACGGGTCTCACTCTTCTTCTGTACCACAGGTCTGTTTTACCATAAGGATTTTGTGGTTTGTATCTGCTTTTCCATGTATGTTTTTTAAAAAGTGCTTTTGATCCTTCTTTCGTAGGTAGACCAGCAGATACCTTTCCCCTGTCATTGCCTTGCAAAAACTTTAAAGAGGTATGAATATGGGGAGAGAAAATTTGTTTAGATATTTCACTTCTGGTAACAGTTTTGTTAAGGACTTCTCTAATTTCTATCCTTGAATGGTGTTGAGAGTTATGACTCAATGCTTTTTTGGTAATGCATAAAGCAGTGGCAGTAGTGATGTGTTCTGAAAAAGCAGCTTAGAGCACCCACCAGCTGCCACACCCTACACTAAGCCACTCCTATTACTCACAACATCCTCTTTTTTGTTTTTGTTGGGATTATTTAAGATTAGTCTCTTACTGCTTTTCAGTTCTTCACATTTTTGTTCTCGTGCCATTATTCTCCACTAACAGATTTTCATGCTCTGTGGCTGAGAAACTGCCATTCTTTAAAGCTCACCCTGTTGTGTTGTCCTCCTCCCTAGCTTCACATCAATAATTACTGACAACCTGTTGCTGTCTTGATAATCTGTTTTTCAGATAAGCATGGAAAATATGCATTGCAGCTAAGGTTTGTGCTTCTTTAGAACAGATTTCGCTTCAGCTGGTGTACCTTTTTCCTGGGGATAAAACAATTTGACTATAATTTTCTTTCTCATATTTGCATGTGGCTGCTTTACCTCTTAGACTGAGCAGTCTGAGGATAAACAGGTCTGCCCTATCTCCTACTTCTTTAACTAAGCAGCTGAGTATCAAACAGCAGTTTTTCCGGCCCTTTGTACAGTCCAAGCTGATGTGACAGGCTCAAAGGTATTCCTAGCAATAACTGCTACCAGTCCCTTGCATGAAAACCAGACCCAAATACCTCTGGGGTGCCACAGCTGGAGACAGTGCTTTTCCTTCAAAGAGAATGCACAATTGTGTGCTCTTGTCTCCACACACACATACGGGTCTACTTAGGCCGTTAGAAACCAGCGTAGACAGGGCACTATGTAAAAGAATAGAAAGCAAATATGGGAAAACAACTCGAAAGTCAAGGGGACACTGATGTGGGGCAAGAAAAGGTGAACTCTTCTCCGTACTCATGTTAAACTTCTAAATACTGTAATTTTGCTTCGTTGCTGATGAACAAGATTTCTATATTTTTAAATACCGTGTTTTTTCTTTCATGCCCCCCACATTTCTGCAGCTCATTTCCCCTCTTATTTTGCTAATAGTCCTTCATAACTGCTTTGTCTCAACAGAGGTTTTATAAGAAGCCTTTAGGACAAATTCCACTGTCACACAATAATAAGATTATTTTTCTAAGTTGCTTTTCTCTCTCTTGTCAGTCATCAAAATGATGCTTCAGCTTCTCTGTTCAGCCCCCATTAAACTTCAGCTTTATGCTAAATTGCATAAGAGACTCATGACAGTGGAGAGAAAAGTGATCCAAGTCATTAAAGGAGGAAAAAATACATTTCAATAAAAAGGAGTGATATAGAAAGAACATAACTAGGTCATTTCAAGTTCTTCTCTACCTCAGTCCCCTATTGTAACACATGTATGCAATTACAGCACCTGTTATCCTGGTAGCCTAGAATGTAGTACTTACTTCAACTGTGTGATTCTGCAAATTTCATGGTGTTTCAATATAGGGACACAAAAGACACTATTAAATTCGAGTGTAAATGAAAACTCATCTAAAAATTGTTAAATAATAGTCAGGGGAAAAGATATGGCCTTTACCATTGTTTTATTAACAGTTGGCCAGGCTGCTGCTTTGGTTTGAATTAAAATAAAAATGTCCTGAACTTTTTTTAGCCTTGGCAGCTTCTAACCCTGACGATGAAATTATTGCAAATTTAAGAATTCAGTGAAGAAGTAATTTATTCTCTCAACTCTTTCCACTCAATTGGACCCAAAAGACTAAACAGTTGCCTTGTTTCCATGGTATTAAACATATGCAAACTTGTTTTCATAAGTCAGAATGTTAATTTGGTTTGTAATTTGAGGCAGAGTCTAAGTTACACGTTTGAAAATTATCCACTAGAAAGTGTAAGTGGGAGAAACATTTTTCTTGAGATGAGTTTTGTTCAAATAGAAAATATTGGAACAAAGCTTTAACAGTGAATTCTGGGATAGGCTGACACTTAGACTCTATTACTTTACAAGCTATTCTGCTGTAAAATTTGCAGCACCATCTTCATTAAAATAGCATGACTTCATATGCCCCTTGGTATTTAGCAGCCGTGTTGTATAAAATCTGCTGTTCTAGGTAATGGCACAAACATTTGTACAAATGTCAAAGAAGAAGGAAGATTAGGAAAAAAATGTCTGGAAAACAGAAAATAAGTGAAAAGTTGTTTTAGAGGTCTGTTTTGGTTTTTGTTTCCTGATGTCATGGTTTAAGCCCAGCTCAGAAACCACGCAGCCATTCTCTCACTCCCTCCCCACTTCACCACCAGGTTCTGCACCTTGGTGGCAATATCTTGCCGCAGTGCAGCAGCCCAGATGGGTTTACCTCTGCATTACAAGTTGCTCTGCTTCCATTGCTGCAGCCACCCCCACAGGGCATTTGCCACCATCCCTGAGTCAGTATAGAGATAAGGTACTGGCCACTTTTTTTCAGCACTGTCCAAGGCCAGCTGGATGGCTTTCACCTCAGCAAACTACCTCGATTCACCCTCTCCTTCAGCAGTTTCTGCAGCTTGTCGTCAGGGCCTCCATACAGCTGCCTTACATCTCTGATGCTTTCCCACAATATGGCAGGACCCATCAGTAAACAAGGCATACTGCTTTTCACTTTCTGACAGTTTATTATATGGTGAAGCCTCTTCAGGACTCATCACCTCCTTCTCTGGTGACATTCCAAAATTTTTGCATTCTGGCCAGTCCATGATGACTTCTAGAATTCCTGGACAAGTGGGATTTCCTATTTGAGCTCATTGTGTAATTAGTGTGGCCCACTTACTCCATGTGGCATCGGTTGCATGATATGTAGAGAAACCCTGCCTTTAAACATCCAGCTCAGCACGGACTACTCCATGTGGCATCTGTTGCATGATATGTAGAGAAACCCTGCCTTTGAACGTACAGCTCAGCATCAACTGGGGTGCCAGCAGGAGCTGTGCTTCAGTGCCCATCACTTCTGAAGCAGCTCGAACCCCTTCATAGGCTGCCAGTATCTCTTTTATAGCTGGCCTCAGATCCTCTGTATCACCGACTCCAAAAGCCACAGGGTCGACCTCGAGTCTTCCCTGGAGCTTTCTGCCAGAGGCTCCAGGTAGGACCATCCTCCCCGGCTGCAGTGTTGAGTATGTTTCTTACATCTTGCCCTGTCTGGATTGGTCCAAGGACTACTGCATGAACTGTCTCTCGTTTGATCTTCTCAAAGGCTTCTTGTTGCTCAGGGCCCCATTTAAAATCATTCTTCTTCCAAGTCACATGGTAGAGAGGGCTTACAATCAAATGTAATTCGGTATGTGCATTCTCCAGAACCCCACAGCACCCAAGAAAGCTTGTGTTTCTTTCTTGTTAGTTAGTGGAGACATTGCTGTTATCTTGTTGATCACATCTGTGGGGATCTGCCGGCGTCCATCTTGCCATTTTATTCCCAAAAATTGAATCTCCTGTTCAGGTCCCTTGACCTCACTCCGTTTTATGGCAAAACCAGCTTTCAGCAGGATTTGGATTATTTTCCTCCCTTTCTCAAAGACTTCTTCCGCTGTATCACCCCACACAATAATGTCATCAATGTATTGCAGGTGTTCTGGAGCTTGTGCCTATTCCAGTGCAATGTGGATCAGTCCATGGCAGACGGCAGGGCTGTGTTTCCACCCCTGGGGCAGTCAGTTCCAAGTGTACTGGACGCCCCTCCAGGTAAAAGAGAACTGTGGCCTGCACTCTGCTGCCAAAGGAATTGAGAAAAATGCATTGGCAATATCAATCGTGGCATACCACTTGGCTGCCTTTGACTCCAGTTCATACTGAAGTTCTAGCATGTCCGGTATGGCAGCACTCTATGGTGATGTGACTTCATTCAGGCCACAATAGTCTACTGTTAGTCTCCACTCTCTGTTAGACTTTCATGTTGGCCGTATGGGGCTGTTAAAGGGTGAGCGGGTCCTACTGATCATTCCTTGGCTCTCCAGTCTACAGATCAGGTTATGGATGGGAATCAGGGAGTCTCGGTGTGATATTGCTGGTGCTGCACTGTTGTGGTTGCGATTGGCACTTGTTCTTTGACCTTCAGCAACCCCACAACAGAAGGATGCTCTGTGAGACCAGGCAAGGTGGACAGCTGCTCAGTTTCCTCTGTCTCCAATGCAGAAATACCAAAAGCCAGTTGGTACCCTTTTGGGTCTTTGAAGTACCCTCTCCTGAGGTAGTCTATGCCAAGGATGCGTGGAGCCTCTGGACCAGTCACAATGAGGTGCTTTCACCATTTCCTCCCAGTCAGGCTGATTTCAGGCTCCAGCATAGTCAACTCATGGGATCCTTCTGTCACTCCAGTAATAGAAATGGGTTCCACCCCTTGACAGCATCAGGGTACACTGTTCACTGGTATCTACTAGAGCCTGATGCTTCTGTGGGACTGATGTGTGAGGCCACCTGATCCATACAGCCCAGGAAATCCAATCGTCCCCTACCTCCACCTGGCTGGAGGCAGGGTCCCTCTGATAGTCATCATGTTGGGCACTTATGTCATGTTGACAGGGATTAGTCTTTATCACAGGAGCTATAGTAAAATCAGCTCTTCCACTCCATCTAGGAAAATGCTCTGTAGAGTCTAAAGCCACCACTTTCATGGGTTGATCATTCTTGACCTTTGTTCTTCTCTTCAATTCATGCACCCATTCCTCCAGAGCTGAGGTAGGTTTTCCATCCCATTCCTCATGTCTTCTCTGTGATTCCGCAGGTAAAACCATAGGGTGGCCCATGCTGTATACCTGCTATATCTTCTCTCTTGAGCAGTAGGACACCTTTTGTTAATAGCTGAGATGTGTGTTGGTACACGCAGGGAACTGGATAGATAGGATAGATCATCTCTCAATTGTTTGAACTCCTGAGGCAGTTTTTCCACAGCTGAAATGATGGAAGGGGTGAGATTGTCTTCAAACTCTCAGAGTTTATGAATTATTTCATCCACAGTTGGTGGTGCTATATCATTTCAGGTTATTCTGCCAATGAGTGGGCATATGATGATGGTGCATTCCGTGTAAATTTCCGCCATATGCGTCATGTACATTCGACTTCATCTGGATCTATGGGTCCTTTCCCAGCATCTTGCTTGTGACAGATCATCTCTACAATGGCTGATTCCATCAGAGACTGGATGCCTTTCTCTAGAGTAGTCCACTTGGCCAAACAACTCCTAACATCTTCCTTGAATGGAAAACTTTCTTTCACAGTTGCCAAGAGTCACCTCCAGAGGCTGAGGGATTGTTTCTCTTTTGCAATTTCTTTGTGAATTCCCCTTTCCCTAGCAAGTGATCCCAGCTGCTTGGCTTCCCTACCTTCTAGTTTTTGTTGTTTGGCCCCATTGTCCCAGCATCAGAGCAACCAGGTGCTCCCCTGGTTGACTTGTAAAATCTTTTCACATATGCTGTAGCTCAGTTGAAGTCCAGGGTGGAGAAGTTTCCTCTTCTTCCTTTTCCTCCTCTGATTCTCGTACTAATAACTTGTGGACAGATGCTGTCCCAGGTGGTGAGTACATTGTTTCTTCATCTTGCTTCATCTTTCTTGCCTCTTTTTTCCTTTTCCCCTTGTGTACAGGAGCAGCCAATATTGGCATGAATTGGTCCTCTGGTTTAGCCGCAGTGATTATCACTGCGGCTGGAGTGGCTGCAGTATCTGTTGTCAGGGTTTGTGTAGCTGCTGTTCTTGTAGCTGGGGGTGGTGTAGCTGCTGTGCTTGGAGCTGGAGTAGCTGCACTGTCTGTTGCGGTTGGAGTTTGAGTAGCTGCTGTACTCGTCACTAGGGTTGATGTAGCTGCTGTATTTGGAGTTAGAGTAGTTGCATTTTCGGTTCCTTTGCCATCAGATCCAGAGACATTTTTTTCCCTTTGAAGGTGCTGGATAGTGATGAACAGGGCTTTGTAAGCATAGGCCAATCCCCAGCACATTGCTGTGATTCATTCCTCTCCAGTATGACCAGGATGACAGCACACTTCATTTAAATGTTTTACTAATTTTTCTGGATTTTGCACTTGCTCAGTGGTGAAGTTCCAAAGCACTGGAGGGGTCCACTGGCCTAGATACTTGCCCATACTATCCCACGCACCCTGTCATTCATGACTGTCCAGCCTCGGGGAAAATCTCTTGGTATTCCTATATTGTTGTCTAACCCTAGGCAAAGCTCAAACCTGACTCTGTTTAACTTTCGAGATCAGACAAAGTGCCATGGGTAAAACACACTCTGTATGCATGCCAATGTAGTGATCCTCATTGCAATCAGAGGGGTACTGGGGTACTCAGGTACTCAAAGGCCATTCAAAACCTTCAGGACTCTCAAATGATTCTGTAAAAGGTCGGTGGGGGAGCTAGGAGTGTAAGGGAATGTCTCCTTCACAGGCTGACCAGCAGAGGAGGGGGAAAAAAGATGCATAATTGCTAAACACTTCTATTATATACCTCCCAAAGTATAGAGGTATTGACCACACTGGGAATGCAAGCCAGATCACTTTCATGATCAATGAGTCTATTGTATTGCAAGTCATTAGCATAAAATACAATGAAAGAAGAACCTTATCCCAAGGCCCCCAGAAGATAAACACTAAGACAGCAAATACTGACTGTAAGTAAGGTACAGCATGCTGAGACTGTGAGATCAAGAGCAACAACTTTGAGAGCCAATAAATCAGCATTGTGGCAAGTGACTATTAATCCAAAACAGTGAATGCTTATCACAAATACAATTAGACACACTCCAGTCAGATCTGTTGTTATCTCAACTCTTTGTGCTCCATGATGGGCGCCAAAAAGAACTGTCATGGTTTAAGCCCAGGTGGCAGCCCAGAAAGCCATGCAGCCATTCACTCACTCCCCCCTTCCTCCACCTGCTACTGAAGGGATGAGGAGGAGAATCAAGAGAATGTAACTCCCATGGGTTAGGGTAAGAACAGTCCAGTAACTAAGGTATAACACAAACCACTGCTGCTACCACCA
>JAOEHY010007317.1:0-15297 GCA_025447955.1 Psilopsiagon aurifrons | reverse complement strand
AGTAGATTTTTTTTTTTTTTGGGGGGGGGGGAGGAGCAAAAATTATTTAGAAAATAAAATAGTTTTCTTAAAAGAAAACTCTAAAAGCTTATACTTGTCATGACTGTGCTCATGTTCAGCTACCTTTAAGTGTTATTTTTGACCTGGTGCTTTGAAACACCTGTCTTGAAAAAATCAACGCCGCACTGTAACAAAATGCTAAATGAAGTGGTGTTTGTGGTTCATTAGTTAACTAAATCAGTACTTGTGACTCAGTATGAAGTACTGTTTTAGATGAAAAGTAAAGCAGAGGTCCCTGACCATTTTGTTTCATTTAACCTCCAATGGCATTTTTAACCAGAAGAGAGAATGTTAATTTCAATGTCCTTACAAAATTCCTATCTGGATAATTACATTCTGATCTACTAACCTCCTCCTAGAGAAAATTTAATTAAAATGAGTTGATGCCTCTCTGACACAAAGTAGACAGATATCTGTAACACAAAGCCACCAGAGCAACAGACAAAAATTGGCACTCTTTTGTGGTGGAGAAAGCATGAACAGAAATATTACTTTGCCCTCACCAGAAACAGACATTCCATTTCAGGCACTGTGTATATCCACATTATGCAAATGAAAACAAAGTACTAAAATTTTTTGATATCTGTCCAGAGCTTCTTTAAGCAGTAGGAACTGAATTCATAGCTCACGTTTTTTTTCAGTAGTTAGTGAGGTTTTCAATAGGTTTTCTTCATGTTAATAACTAGTGATGAAATAGACATACACTGGAGAGAAGGATGGGGAAGGCACTTTTATGGTGTAGTTGGGAAGCTGCAACACAGATATTGAGAAAGCCTTTTAGATTAATAATCAAAATATCAGAGGATCACAGTGGCTGGAAGGTAACTCTGGATATTGTATAGTTCAACATCTCTACTCAGATGGTCAGCTAAAGCAGGTTGCCCAAGACAGCATCCAGTCACATTTGAATACCTTAAAGAACAGAGAGTCCATGACCGCTCTAGGTAAGCTGTGCCAATGTTTGACCATTCTCACAGCAGAAAAAGATTTTTCTTAAGTTTAAACAGAATTTCCCGCGTTTCAACTTGTACTTATTGCCTTTTGTCCTTTCACTAGGTATGTTTCCATTTTATTTTCTTTCCCATCAGGTGTTTATAAACATAGATAAAGTCATTCACTGAGCCTTCTCTTCTTCAGGTTGAACAGTCCCACCTCCCTCAGCCTCCTCGATACCAGGTGCTCCAAACCTTTAATTGTCCCTTTGCCGGACTTGCTCCAATATGTCCATGTCTCTCTTGTACTGGGGAGCCCAGAACTGGACACAGAGAACTAAATGGGTCTCTCCAGAGCCACATAGAAGCTAATTAAAGAATTTACTTTCTTTTTCTTTTTCCAACTGGACAGATGATGTTCTCCTGTGTGCTAAATAATTCTGCACCAAATGACAGCAAGTAGCTCAAGGGTTGACAGCTCATTTTTGCAGACAAGGATGATAGAATCATAGAATAGTCAGGGCAGGAAAGGACCCCAAGATCATCCAGTTCCAACACCCCTGCCATGGGCAGGGACACCTCACACTAAAGCATGTCACCCAAAGCTATGTCCAACCTGGCCTTGAACACTGCCAGAGATGGGGCATTCACAACTTTCCTGGGCAACGCATTCCAGTGCCTCTCCACCCTCACAGTAAGGAATTTCTTCCCCATATCTAATCTAAGCTTCCTCTGTTTAAGTTTAAACCCATTGCTTCTTGTCCTATCACTACAGTTCCTAATGAAGAGTCCCTCCCCAGCATCCCTGCAGGCCCCCTTCAGATATTGGAAGGCTGCTATGAGGTCTTCTCTTATCCAGGCTGAACATCCCCAACTTTCTCATCCTATCTTCATATGGGAGGTGCTCCAGTCCCATGATCATCCTTGTGACCCTCCTCTGGACTTGTTCCAACAGTTCCACGTCCTTTTTATGTTGAGAAAACCAGAACTGCACACAATACTCCAAGTGAGGTCCCACGAGAACAGAGTAGAGGGGCAGGATCACCTCTCTTGAACTGCTGGTCACTTTCCTTTGGATGCAGCCCAGGATACAATTGGCTTTCTGGGATGCAAGAGCACACTGCTGGCTCATGTACATTTTTCCATTGACGAACATCCCTAAGTTCTTCTCCATAGGGCTGCTCTGAATCTCTTCACTGCCCAACCTGTAGCTGTGCCTGGGATTGCTCAGACCCAGGTGTAGGACCTTGCACTTGGCATGGTTAAAATTCATCAGGTTGGCATCAGTCCACCTCACAAGCTCTCAGGGCCCCTCTGGATGGCATTCCTTCCCTCCAGCGTATCAACCGAACCACACAGCCTGGTGTTATCCACAAACTTGCTGAGGGCGCATTCCATCCCACTGGCCATGTCACCAACAAAGATTTTGAACAAGACCGGTTCCAACACCGATCCCTGAGGGACAACATTCTTTGCTGACCTTCAGCTGGACATTGAGCCATTAAGCACAACTTTTTACGTGCAGCCATCCAGCCAGTTCTTTATCCACTGAGTGGTCCATCTATCAAATTGATGTCTCTCCAACTTAGAGACAAGGATGTCACGTGAGACAGTGTCAAACGCTTTTCACAAGTCCAGGTAGATGACATCAACTGCTCTACCCAGTCCATCAGTTCTGCAGCCCCATCCTAGAAGGCCACCAGATTGATCTGGCAGGATTTCCTCTTAGTGAAGCCATACTGGCTGTCACAAAACACCTTGTTTTTCCTGTGCCTCAGCATGCCTTCCTGGAGAATCTGCTTTAAGATTTTGGCAGTCACAGAGGTGAGACTGACTGGTCTGTAGTTCCCCGGCTCATCCATTTTCTCCTTCTTGAAAATGGGCGTTATATTTCCCTTTTTCCAGTCATTGGGAACTTCACCTGACTGCCATGATTTTTCAAATATGATGGACAGTGGCTTAGCAACTTCATTTGCAGCTCCTCTAGGACCCAAAGATGGATTTCATAAGGTCCCATGGACTTGCATACATTCAGGTTCTTAAGATGCTCTTGAACGAGATCGTCTCCTACAGTGAAGCCCAAGGTCTTCATTCTCACAGCCCCTGAGTCTGTCTTCCAAGACTTGAGTGGTGTGGTCAGAGCATTTGCCAGTAAAGACTGAAGCAAAGAAGTCATTAAGGACCTCAGCCTTCTCCAAATCCAGATTAGGCAGTTCTCCCGATAGTTTCTGGAGAGGGCCCACGTTGTCCCTAGCCTGTCTTTTATTTTCAATGTACCTATAGAATCCCTTCCTCTTGTCCTTAACATCCCTAGCAAAGTTTAATTCTAAGTGGGCCTCAACCTTCCCAACCTGGTCCCTAGCTTCCCGGACAACATCCCAGGCCAACATTCTTCCCAGGCCGCCTGTCCTTGCTTCCACCATTTACAAACCTCTTTTTTTCTTCGAATTTTCCTCAGCAGCTCAGATCACTAGAACCGGGTAATAGCAGTGGGACCGACCAGAGCAGGTAGCTTCTCTGCAACATCCCTGATCCATGCTCCTGGAAGGCAACACACCTCCCTTGAGACCGGATCAGGTTGACAGATGGGCGCCTCTGTTCCTTTCAGAGTAGAGTCCCCTACTACTACGGCCCTCCACTTTTTCCTGGCAGCACCAGTAGTGATCTTCTTTACCAGTGCATCGGCCAGTAGTTCCTGGTGGGAATGTGGTTCCTCATCAGCCCCCTGCAGGATAGCAAGGCAGTTCTGGGTGGGGACAACAGATTTAGGAGGAAGCCCTTTGCTTTTAATTGTCCTCTTCCTCCTTTTTTTGTTGGTCTTTTCTGTGACTATTTCCCACCTTCCTAGGTTAGCGGCCTCCTTTCCTGCATGGACGACAGTGGACACTTGAGGCCCCCGGGCAGCTTGGTCCTGAGGCAGCAGTGCTGCTTCCTCTCAGCTCCCTGACCCCTTTCAGCCATCGACACTGTCCTGCAGCTCAGCCCCTGCTGCAGGAGGACCTCCACCGGGGCGCTCTCTACACCCCAAGCTCTGCACTGCATCCTCCCCTCTCATCGGCTCTGTCTGGGTGCTGCACTGACCACCGCCGGGGCAGCCAGAGCAGAGCTCCCAGACCGAGCCCGGGTCATACGGTGAGTGCTCACCATCCCACTTGCACTGCGATGCAAACTGCCTCAAAACCACCCTGGTCGCCATGCTCCCTGAGGCAGTTTTTACCCAATCAGGGCTGGTGCTGCTTCTCCTGGCGCTGCCCCCTGTGAGTCAGCTCCTTGTATCCGCTGAGCTGCTGGCCCCTGGGCAAAACCAGTCGAGGACTTGAGGCTTCCTCAGTGGCTGTTGCTGCTCCGAGTTGAAGCTCCGGGATGCCGAGCCTCCCCTGGATCAGGTGCTGCCGGCGTCCCCTCTTGAGACAGTCACCTCAGCAGTTGGCCGGAAATGGCAGATGGTAAGTGGTTTGAATCTGCTGCTACCTCTCCTGGTGCCACCCCTTGTGAATCAGCTCCTTGCATCAGATGGGCGTATTCTCTATACATCATATGTCTTGCAAATATTTTGCTTCAGATACAGTTCCATATAACTGCCATTCTTTACTAGTCCTTAGCAATAGCTTAGCCTTTTAAAGTTTTAATTAAGCTGTCTCAGTAAGGGACAGTTAATGATTTAAGGAGAAACAATTCACCAATGTCATATCCCTCCATTATGCAGTACACATTTTAATGGTTTGTACTGAATTAGTTGTTTATTAAGACCTTGGCTATCTGAAAAATTGTACTACATTTTCTCAAAATAGCATAACATGGTGCAATGTAGTTAAAGTAGGGTGACAGCAAGAGGTGTGGCTTGAATACAAATACTGTGCTGTACCATGGCAAACAAATAAAATTCCACAAATCCAGTGAGTCAGACATAGCCTCGAGTTTGCACAATATTAAGCATAATGATATGGCTCAGAACTATTTTCCAAACAGTCCCACATCACTCAAAGAGCCTACTCAGTCATCTAGAGCTTCTGCAAGCAAAATTCCCAGAGACTTCCACAAAGCAATGCCTTAGAAATTAATTCAGGATAGTTCACGGGAAAAAAGAAGTCAAAGTCAAATAGAAAAACAATCACTTCAGGATGTATATAACTTCCATCATCATAATATCTCTACACCTCACAGTCTTTCCACCAGATGCTATTATTCTTAACATAGGAATTTTATGAATGGGTGTCCGATGTATCCAAGGTCATGCAAAAAAATTGGCAAACAGCAATACTACAACCCAGCCTAGGAGAAATACCCTTTTCTCAGGATAGAGGATCTTCCAGCAAAGCTGTGGTTGTGTGGTACTGACTAGGGTGTGCTAATAGGTCATTGTCCGATCATGTTTTACCATTAAAATGCATCCTTAAAAGTCTGAAGCAATGTTGATATTCAGACTGATTTCCTTATTGTTATTGACAGTAAGCTCCATACTGAGATAAAAACTTTCCTAATATGCACATAAAATAGCTGCAGTGAGAGATCACTTGTAATTGTTTTCTACTCCAGTTAATTATAACAATTGATTCTACTGATCCAATGCTTTTCTGAAAATGTCTATGCATGAATAATTCAACAATGAATAGCCAGAAGCACTCTTCTAACCCAAAACTTATCAACAGAAGATGACCAGGGATTAAAAAAAATATTCATGCATTAGTGAATAAAAGATGACTCAGGCTACACCCACTGGCAAACTAGTTGTACTGGAACCTGTTCTTTGGCCATATCTTGTGGGTTAGGCCCAGCAAACAGGTAAGCGCTACACAGCTGCGTGCTCTCTCCCTGCCTCCTGCAGTGGGACAGAGGAAAAAATAAGAAGAGTAAAAGTAAAAAGTTCTCTTGGCTTAAGTTAAAAATACCTTAATAAGTGAAGGAAGGAAAAAGAGGAAATAAAAAAGCAAAAGAACAAAAAAAGTGAGGCAAAGGCAATGACTCACCACCTCTCACAAGAAGACTGATGCCCAGCCTGTTTCTGAGCAATGTCTGCCTTCCCCAAAAAACCTCTCTCCTGTTTTTATTGCTCAGCATGACATTATATGGCATGGAATATCTATTTGGTCACCCTTAGTCAATTGTCCTGGTTGTGCCTCCTCTCAACTTCTTTTGCATTCCCAACCTACTTGTTGAGGGGACACAATAGAAAAAAATAAAGCCTTGACATTGTGCAAGCACTGCTCAGCGATATCAAAAACAGTAGTGTGTTACCACCACTGCTTTAGTCATTAAAACAGCACAGCACTGCATGGAAGCATATTAATTCCCAACCAGACCCAGTACACCTTGAGATTTCATTCATGCCAGTAAACTGTTTTAAGATTAAAATAAGGATGCTACATCCATATATCTATTGGAAATAGTTGACCTGTGCCAACTCCTGTCACTGTGCCTGAGAATTGTTTTGGATTATCATTGTTAGGTACAAATGACCTGGAGCTTGCTCAAATTATTTGACAATATGAAAAAGTTTCTGAACCTATCATCTGGCATTTATTATTTTAGTATATGAGCCTGAGTCACATAAGTGTTCTTTCAAAGAAAAAAATAAATGCCATATAGTCAACAGCAAGAAACTTTTCCCCATACTGGAGAATTTGGAGGTTTTATTTGTTTTACTCTCTTTCTACAGATATTAATGCAAAAATCCTTGGAAACATTTTGGCTATGCTCTCAATGTTTATTTCCTTTTAAATTGAGAGTTCAGAACATTCATTATTTGACATTTTTGTTTTGACACTTTTAGATTATAGCAAAAGGAAGTTAGATACTTTGATTTTAACAAAATGTAATAATATTTCACTACAAATTGAAGGGATTTAATTTGTCCTCTTTCTGCTATAAATAATTCTAAGCTTTATCACAGTTTTTAAGATTTATCACTTTGAGCTATTAGTGAAAAGGGACTTTATTACAGGACAGTCACATCTCTTACTTTGTAAACAAATTGACTTTCTTTCTTGTTTCTGTTTTGTTTGGCTGAGTAATTGTCGGTTACTGTCTTGCAGCAGTTCTCCTGGTTGCAAAGTCTTGTTGCACTATTTTAAATAAAATTGGTGGACTGACCTTTTTGCCTATGACCATGTCTTTATTTCCTTTTAAATTGAGAGTGAACTCTCACATCGGTAAGAGTAATCAAGGAGCAGAGCTTTATTTATTAGCATTGATTCTACAAATCACCTGGTGCAGCAAACAAACTCTACAGGCAATAGAATAATTTAGCAATTCTCTTGAATCTTTGAGTCTGTCTTCTGAGTCTTGCTGATGGTACAAAGAAAAGTGAGACAAAACAATGAGCAGCAATCACTGCTCTTCACCCTTTTGCTCCTTTATGGCTCACCACACAATAATGTAATTTACCACAAGCAGAGACATCTTCAGGGAACTCTTTGCAGAATGGGATATGCCCCTTAGGCTTTTATGGGTTTTTTTAAGAGTACTTTTTACAGAGGGAAAAAATGAAAAAGAAAATCAGTCCTGTTCTGTTTTCCCCTTCCTCTCTGCCTCCTGGTACTAAAGTAACAGGTTGGCATCAGAGTCACAGCACTAGTCTATCTCTGTAGACTAGTGGGGCAAATTTTATGATAATGAGATAAATTGTAATAGAGGCATTGGAAGTCTGGACTTAGACCCACTGCAGTTTAAGATTGGTTCACATCTTCATATGTTTCTTCAAAGGAGAGTGACCTATTTTTTTGTATTCTGGGCCAACCTAAACAGGATGAAAAGCTGGTCTTCTGGAAAGTCTCCTTAGTCTGTGGAGGAAGATCAAATTCTCCCAGAGAAGTTCAAAAAAAGAAAATATTGTGATGAGGTGCATTTTAGAAGGACCAGAAGTATGTATATATTATGAAATGATCACTCCTTAGCTGCTTCCACCAGACAGAGTAAAATAAATGCATTTCTAAACCATGATGCTAAAAATGCAAAAATATTTCTCTAACAGTTAAACTGTTGAGATATAAAAGGAATCTGTTCCATTTAAGTGTGAAATAGCAATGTCAGGAAAACCTGCCCCAAATAGTAATACTAGAAGCAAAAAGGATTTCCAGTGCCTACAGCTCTGTATGTCACTGAAGATATGGTGGGATCATACAAATGGACCAGCTGATTTCAGAACAGCTTTTATTCCTGTGTCGTAGCACTGAAAAGCTGCATTACAGTGGGATGGATTTGGCTTTTTGACTGTGAGGAAGACAATATGCCAAGCATCCATTCGCCATTCTCATTTTAACAAGCTGTACATGAGTTTTTAATGGCAAGGCATATTCAGGATATTTGATATCACACTGCATCCTGTCAGGCAGGATTGGCTAAAAACAGGCATTTCAACACTACCTTTGGAAAACAACACTTCAGAAGAAGTGTCCTAGATTCTTCCTGAACAAATGAGATACTCCAGATAATGGAATGAAAAATGTAGGAAAAGTTTTTAACATCCAGTAGTACCAGTGATAAGCATAACTAAAAATTAGTAACCTTATCAGAGCAGTAGGGGGCATAAGCTAAATCTGAGTCAGAGCCAAAGGTAAATTAATGAAGAAGAGGAGATAAAATCTGGTGACAGATCTGATTCAGATAAGTAAAAGTACATCGGAACTGGTGAACTTTTTGTTTATCTGTAGATCAGAGCTGACAGAAGCCCTATTGTTTCGGAAAGAGTAACATTATCAAGAGAAAAAAAAAGCACCAAAAAAATCCCCAGTGGGTGTTGCTTATAGATGGCCCTAACCGAAAACAGAAGGGATGTGTATCAAAGAAGAGAAGTAACATGGGGCAGTGTTGGTTTTTTGGTTGGTTGTTTTTTGGTGGTTTTGTTTGGGTTTCTTTTTTTGTTTGTTTGCTAATGCATCAGAAAATTGTATTCTAGCAGAAAATTCATTATTTATTACTTTTACTGATGTCAGTGGTGTACTAACCACACCTGAAAATAGAACCTGAATACTTACAGAGACCTTCAGGTAAGCTTTTTCCTTTTCCACCACTGCAGTGCCCTGCCATGTTATCCGAAGTTATGAATGTGCAATAAAGGTAAAACAAAACAAACTTTGCAGGAGTTCTTCTTAATTTGTGGTATTTCAAGAACGAGAAGTGTCCTGGGTTCAGTAGTAGCAGTCATTTTTTCTCCTTAGTAGCTGGTGCCGTGCTCTGTTTTTGACTTTTGGCCTGGGAACAGAGCTGATAACACCAATGTTTTTAGCTGTTGCTCAGTAATGTTTAGTCTGACCAAGGACTTTCTGAGTCTCATGTTCTGTCAGGGAGGAGGGGAAGCCGGGAGGAACCAGAGACAGGACACCTGACCCAAACTAAGCAAAGAGGTTTTCCATACCACAGCACGTCATTCCCACTGTATAAACTGGGGGCAGTTACCCAGAAGGGTTAGATCACTGCTCAGGTCGGGCTGTGTATCGGTCAGCAGGTGGTGAGCAGTTGTATTTTCTTCCTTTGTTATTTCCCTTATCATTATTATTATTGGTGGTAGCAGCAGTGGTTTGTGTTATAGCTCAATTACTGAACCGTTCTTATCACAGCCTGTGGGAGTTATATTCTTTCAATTCTCCTCCCCATCACTGCAAGGGGTGAGAGGAAGGAAGGGGTGGAGGATGGGGGAGTGAGAGAGAGATTGCGTGACTGACTAGACTTAAACCACAAGAATTTTGGCAGAAATTACAAAAACAATTTTTTCCGATATCATTTAACTGTCAATGGAAATGAACTAGTCCAACTGGTGGTGGGAAAAGTGAGGTTTAGAGTAATAAATCTATTCTAAAAAAAAATATGACATCAGAAAAGTTGCAGCAAAACTCTTTTCCCTTTCCTATGAGATGTTTCTGTAAAGAGGAGTTGACTATACAGAGTTGACTGGTTATGAAAGAGAAGAAAACAACTAATTTTAAAATAAAAATTCTGAATATCAGAAATAAGATTAATGACCATGGTACTATGGAATAGAGGAGAAAGAGAAATTTTACTCACTAAACAGGAATGTGTGGAAGCATTCCTTTCAGTTAAGGGACATGTGAGCAATCCAGCCTTTGACTTAGCCTCACTCAAGTAGTGAGCAAAAGGCTTGATAGAGTTTTGCAGGCTGATAAGAGGGTTAACTGAAAACAGTGTGTGCTGCCTTGAAGAGGAAGCCGGCTTGCAAGAGACCTTGAACAGGGTGCCATGGAGCAGAACCAGCAAGAGCTGCTTGCCAGAGAACAAACCATAAGTTGCAAAAAGCAGGACAGACTCCATTAGCTTTCTGCTTGGGACTTTTATGGAAACTTCATGAACTGCAGCCAATCACTGCGCTGTTGCTGGCACTCGCCTAAGGGAGTTAACCCAACACGTGTCATCGAATGTTCTAGTGTTCTGTAACTTTTCTATAAAAGGGATGCCTGAGCACAATAAACTGTTCAGTGTTTGATCACATTGATCAGTGTTGTGTTGTTCCATATCCCCCGCCAGGAATGCACATGAGAAATATTTAGATATGTTTGTGTGAAGTCCCAGAGACAGAAGCACAAGGAACTTGAATCATCATTCATGATATATCTTGCAAAATCTAGCAGGAGATAAAAACTGGGTTAGAAACAAGGTAAGCATATTCATCAGGTGTTATGGCTTGGTTCAAGACAGGAAGAGTATTCATCTGCATTACAGAAGAAGACACAAGGAAAAGTGCAGAAGAACTGCATTAGGGAAGCAGTAACTCCTTGCACCTATCCAGGCTGAAACTGGGGGACAGCTCTGCAGAAAAAGCAGAGGATGGAACCAGGCTCTTCTCTGTGTGGCATGATATGAGGATGGGACACAACAAACATAAGCTGAAACAAGAGAAGTTCATATTTGATTTAAGGAAAAACTTTTTCGTCTTTGCTGCATGTTGGGGAGTGGGGGTGGTTTTTTTGGTTGGTTTTGTTTGTTTTTTGGTTTTGGGCTTTCTTCTTACAAGACTGGCTTGCAGTTACCCAGAGAGGCTGTGCAGTCTTCTTCCTAGTCAGTTTTTAATATAAACCCCAGAGCAATCTGTTCTGACCTTATAGTTGATATCCTCAATTCCTCTTCCAATTATCCTGTGATTTTATGGTTCTGTGACTGTGGTATATCTTAATGAAGAATAATTAATGCTGAATTTTATATTTTTTTCTTTCTTAATGGGGATAAAATACCAGATTAATGCAAAGATAGTCCCTTATGTATCCTTAGAAATATTCCCTTATATACCCTTAGAAAGATGTGCCCAGGTGACGTACAGAAAGCAGCAGTTTTCTCAAAAGTTTTGCTAATCCAAGCCTATTCCATGTTTGGTTTCCTTTACAGGGAACAGTCTATACCAAGGAGATGGAGAAGACTGCTCAGGTAGTGCAACTCATCACGACCTGCTTAAAACTACCAAAACTCTGGATAGCAGTACTTTTCCTGATAACAATTTATTTACGCATGTTAAATCAGGCAAATCCTCTGCCATGCTCTGCATGCCATGATAAACATGATAAATGAGAGGAAAAAATAATGAGGTATTGTTTGGCAAAGCTTAGCAAAGATGTTACTTCATTATTACACTCACTGTATTCTAAAATCACAGTTGTCTCCCTCCCACAGCAGCACGATCTTCTGGATTATACAAGGCTTAGCAGTGGAGGAAAAGAAATAACAGATAAGGAAAAAGGAGGGAGCGGTAAAGGAGGCCATAAGGAACTTGTGGTACATAAGGAAATAGGGAGAATGAGCTGAAAAGAGGGAAGAGGTAAAGATACACAGTAAGTGGTACACAGTGAAGGATAAGTGCCCTGGAATAAATAATAAATTACAAAATCCCAAGTAGATTTACAGAGCTTCCACTGTGGCACATGTGCAGAAAATGAGCATGGCAACAGGTATTTAAACTTAAAGAGGGGAAGTTCAGGTTAAATATAAAGAAGTTCTTTACCATGGGGGTGTTGAGGCACTGGCACAGGTTGCCCAAAGAAGTGGTGAATGCTCCATCCCTGTCAGTGTTCGAGGACAGGTTTGGAGACATGGTCTAGTGTGAGGCACCTGTACTCATGGCAGGGGGGTTGGAGCTAGATAATCTTAAGGTCCTTTCCAACCCAAACCATTCTAGGATCCTATGATGCTATTTCTACTCTATGTAATTACTGCTTTCAGCCTAGAACAGTATTGTACAAAGGAGAGCAGATAAAAATGCTCAAGCTAGCATTTTATGTAACTTTCTTTAAGATGCGTTTCTAAGCAGTACCACTAACCTGAGGGCAAGCAAAGTAGTGCCAGACCAAAGTTTGCTTGTAATTCACTGCTGACTCAAATCTGGTAAAGTAGCATCTTGAAGGCAGTCTAAAATATGGCCATCTACAAACATAGGTTAAATTAATCTGGTTCAGCTAAAATCTAGTGCATGAAATAAGGGCCAGTCTAGTCAGTGTATAAAAATATTTTATAAAATTTTATGACTTAAAATTACTGAACCTGAGTATAACTCAAAATGAGGAATCTCCAAGAGATTTTTCCTACCCTGAGAGAAGTGACAGGAGAGTGACACTTGGGCTTTAGCCAGATTCTTTCTCCCATTACTTTAAAACTGCAAATTCTTGGTTATTACTTTCTGACTGACAGTGAAGACGCATCCCTTCTCCTTCCCTGGCATAAGTTACATTTAGAGTGGTGCACACAGACAGAATGCCTCAGATCCAGGCAGAAAAGGCATCTTCATGTTTGTTGCAAAGGGCTGCTGGCACTGGCCAATAGTTCTGACATGCAGCATGGCTGCCTGGCACGCAAACACACCACTGGTGTCAGCGAGCAGGCTGAAGCATGGTGTGGTCATGGAGCGGTTTCAAGTCAGGACAGAAATCTTTTGTGACACATAGATAGCTTTTTCCTTCCTAGTGGAAAGTAGCTCTCCTCCTGACACCCTTCAAAAACTCTTTTAGGGAGAATTGCATGGTCTACACAAGCCAGAGGCCTGATCTTTGCTTTTCTGTAAGCTTTTCTGGATTATGCAGGCTGCAACCCCTACTTCTAGGGCAGAAGGAAACCACTGCTGTAGTTCCAAAATGAAGAAAGAAAGCAGGCAGAGGGCAGAAAAGTACCAGGTGTTTATACCTCCAGGGAGAGCAAGGAGGTAAAGAGGCTTTTAATCCACAACTTTTAATGGAGAGATTATGTAAGGGGGGAGNNNNAGTTTTAAAGATTGTGAAGATCCAGAGTGCTCAAAATGAACCAAAAAAATTCCTAAACACATTACTGTGAACTTCAGAACAGCAAGGAGAAAGAAACAGGCTGTGAGAAAAGAAGGACTGAAATGAAAAGCAGTTGTTCCATGTACTCCAGTTTTACAGTGCTCTCAAATGCTCTGAGCTGTACCAACTGGCATATCACCAAAACAGGGAATACCATAAAACTGCCCACCTTTGAAGCATGACATGAGGAAATTTAGCAATTATGGAACACAGAATATATTCCAATAAACAAAATGTCAAGCAGCTCATCTCCACCTACTTCCCATGCTCAGAATGTAAATGGAAAAGGGAACATCAGCAAAAACTGTGGTTGGATACTTTCCTGCTAAAGGCTTTTTAAGCAAGTGAAGATTAATCATTCTTCTAATCAGGAGAAGATTGAGGACTAAAGACTTATCACCAAATAACTTACTTGGGTAAATTACTCAAAGCACCTAATTAAATTGATATACTGGCTTACCAGGATGCAAACTTTAAAGTCTGAAACCCTGTAAACAGTACAAAGGTGCTTACCCGTTGTTCATGATTTGTTTCTCTATTGGTGGAATGGATAACAATAACTTTCTGAGAGCATCATAAAAATTAATTTAAAGAGTGTAGTAGCCACATAAAGATCCTTTTCTCCATCCCTTCACATCATAAATTGCCAGATAAGACACAGAGATTTTTATTAGATGTGAAACAGTAAACTAACAGCAATATTTACAGCATTGTATATCTTCTAAGAAACATGCCTTGAGCTCTTTGAAGCTTTGCAATTCAGTTATTGTTGCTTAAGAAATAATTGCTCCTGCTTGAAAATTTGCTCAGCTCTATAAAGAAAAAAATTAGAACATGATTAAGACCTTAGATCTGAGCTCATCTCACATAACTTTATATTCTTCGCTGAGCTGTCTTTGTAGGAAGCCTAATTATTATGGTTTTCTTTGCTGGTAATGGAGAGCAATTGGTTCCAGATCACTCTTAGCACTACTGAGCAGGACTTGGGCAGTTAGGATTTTATCTCAGGACTTTCAGTAGGCAGGTAAATTTGGGTGGGATATTTTCTCATCTTCTCAAGTAGTGAAGCTTTGATCAGATTATAAAATTAATACTTCTTCCTATTTTATTTCAAGAAGAGGGCAAACTGCATTGCCTCTGCAGCCAAAAGAGATGTCAGATCAGATTATATCGAAACAGATTATAACAAATATTAGTTTTCTTTAAACCTGAACGTAGGCATAGTAAAATGCTTTGAAAACAACTATGTATTTTGTAGCACTGTGGTGGCATAGACAGACATATGAACATTTTATGTTAACTATTTAAACTATGTGCCCACCAAAGGGGGAAGGGAGGATGAATGTAGCTGCTGGCAGGAGACAGCCAAATACTGATAATTTGTTAGACAGAGGACAAGGAAAGCTCAAGTAATTGCAAACAGGACATCCTACTAAACAAGAAAAGATGACTGGCAAAACCCAAACCCAAGATAAGCAGTATCAGGAGCAGATAAGGCAAATGAGACTGCTCCTTTTGGGAAGGAGGCAATAGCAAAAATGTCATGAGGTGAAAGAAGATAAGTCAGACTCAACTCTGACTTGTTTCATTAATGAGCTCTGAAGTCTGATCTCAGCTACCAAGACTGCCAGTGCCCTTAGCCATCAGTGCTGTGCTGGTGAGCACTCATCTCTAATTTAGGGTGTAGGTACTAAAGACCAATAGTTTTGTATGGTATTAAAAATTAATAATGTATAAAAGTAAACATGTGTGCTGTTAGTGAATTAATTAATTCAGCAAAGATTTGATTGTAACTGGAGTGATTTATCAGTCTTCTAAAGCATTCCCATCATAGTGATCTCCAATTCCCCAATGGATATATATTTGTATACACACATTGCAACACTGTCTTCCAGGCTTTCCCTACTGTATCTCTATCCCTAGCTAGTAATAGGGAATTTCCTAGAGGAAAGTCTTGCTGTACTTTCTGTATCTGGATGTCATGGGTTCAGCAGTAGCAGTCATTTTTCCCCTTCTTAGTAGTTGGTGCAGCACTGTGGTTTTGACTTGTGGCC
>JAOEHY010007316.1:0-12467 GCA_025447955.1 Psilopsiagon aurifrons | reverse complement strand
ATTGGATATGAGGAAGAAGTTCTTTACTGTAAGGGTGGTGAGGCACTGGAATGGGTTGCCCAGGGAAGTTGTGAGTGTTCCATCCCTGGCGGTTGTTCAAGGCCAGATTGGACAGAGCCTTGGGTGGCATGGTTTAGTGGGAGGTGTCCCGGCTGATGGCTGGGGGGTTGGAACTAGATGATCTTAATGTCCTTTCCAACCCTGACTAGATACAGAAAGAAATGTTTTACAGTCACAGTGGTAAGGCACTGGCACATGTTGCCCAGAGAGGTGGTAGATGCCCTATCTTTAGAAGTGCTCAAAGCCAGGCTGGACAAGGTCTGAGCAACTTGCTCCAGTTGAACACATTCCTGCTCACTGCAAGGGGCTGGATTAGGTAACCTTCAAAAGTTCCTCCCTACCCCAAACTATTCTGTTAATCTATCATAAACCTTTCACCCTTCTCTGCACCAAGTAACTCCCTTTAATACAGGTTGGTAAGTCCTGATACTGTGTTGGAAGAAAGTAGTTCTGGAAAGGAGGCAACAGAATTCTACCTACCCTCAGCCAAAGTGCAATAGCTGTAACACAGAGTAAAATTATCTCTGTTATAAATTGTTCCCTACAGGTTTAGGAGAAAAGTATGTATTACTGTAAGGCCCAGCAGCTTTCTTTTCCTTTTTGATATGTGAAGAGACTCTCTCCACACCTGTGTGTAATCCCCAGCCAAGAAAGCTGAACTACTACATGCAGATTTCATCCTGTGTCAGTTTCCAACTTTTTCTAGTAAAAACAATTGTAGAAAGAAAACAAACACGAGGAGGGAAAAACAAAATAAGGAGCAATACTGCACAGATTCACATGTCACAGGATATATTGGGAAAGTGAACAAACACTATTTTTTGACACATTTTAGGGAAAATATCCAACCTGTCCTATTAAACCTGTATTTCTGCATTCTGACCATACTTTATTTAACACCAGATATGCTGGCATGCATTTTTGTGTTTCAAATGGAAAAAAAAAGTCTTTTTAATAGTAAAATGCATTAACCACATTTACAAATACTTGTAGTGCTACAAGTAACAGTCTCAGCGCTGTTATGCAATGTACCTCTTTTTGTTGCATACTAAGATGTGTAGCTTGCATGAATTTTAATCATCTTTGATTTTCTTAAATCACCAATTTTAATTTATATACCTAGTTTAGCATATCAGCTTCAAGTATTTCAAATAAATTAGTCAAACTTAAAACATCAAATATTTGTTATAAATATTTGTTAACTGTACTTCTTGTTGACTGCTCTGAGGCCTTTTTTATTACATCTCGCAATCATGAGGCACCTTTTACCTATGGAAGCATACTAGAGGAAATGATATTAAAAGTACAAACACCTCTGTGCTGCTCTTGTGCCACACAACTCAAAGATTTCAGCTATTAAAGTCTCCTACTTCTACCATCAAAACTGCAAAACAATATATGTGCAAAACAATATCTGTTCACTCAGAAAACTACAACTGTTAATGGAAATCTATCCTGTGACCTTTTGACTCCATTTTTGATACTTCCTCACACAAAGATTTATTTTTCAGGATTGAAGCAGCCTTTCTTCATGTAAGAAAGATTCCAGCAGCTAGAATTTTCTGTCCTGATATGAAACATGAACACACATGAAGCCACCTGGTGTGTAAAGTTTTAAGTTCAACTATAAAGCTAATGTTAAGCCAGGAAAATATTAATCAAATACTCAAACAGAATCTCATGGCAAATGAAGCACAGTTGAAGAAAGCTTAGTTGACAAGAGCAGCAATAGAAAGCTGTGTACATCACAATTTGAAAATTACAGGAAACTACAGAAGGTAGAACATGTAAATATAGGGAGGGGATTACACCTTGGGATTTTCCCCAGTGTTTTTACAGATATACTGTATGTCCTCAATATTTCAGCAAGTAAGAGAACCAAATTATCCTGACAATGGGACCTTTAACTGATTAGAATCATCAATTTGTCTTAGTCTGGTTCTTTCAGACTGCCCCCAGTGAAGTTATCATTTAGTCTAATAATTACTCTGGATTATTCTCTCAGCACTTTATAATATATTGTGTGGGGCTACAAAGAGCTATGTGAAATGCCTTGCTGTAATGATATATAAATGGAAAAATACAAAAAAGCATTTAATTACCAAGAAGTGTGATGATTTGATAAAAGTAATATATTATCTGCTATGCCCAGCTTGACCTCTCAGCAGGTAACTGGGCAAGACATTATTTCCTCATATTTAACTACATATACATAGGTATATGTATATAAATAAAAAAACTGGGAGAGAATATCTGGAAAACTACTACCTTTCTTAGGACAGTTTGGAAAACTATCATCTTTAACTGGTAGGACTCATGTTGGATTCTTTCAGCACTGGGCAGTTAATTGGTATAGCAATCCTTCCTTTCAAAACATAAGATTTTGCTCTACAACACCTATGGGACATGCAAGTATGTGTGCTGCCAGCAAGAAATCAGAATGGTGGGAAAGGCTGTGGCAGAGGAGTCAGAAAACACACGGACTTATACTTTCAGAGAACTGGGATTTGATGTCCCTAAAAAGCTTTGGATTTCCGTCTGAAAATCTCTGCAGTACACAGCTTATAGTTGACACAGTCATCAGATTACTGGAAAATTAAGAGCTAATTATCACAACCAACTAATTCATATTTCTAGCTGCAGCTATCTTCTCCAAATTACTCTTCTAGCCTTGAAAACATTCACATGAATAGCCTGTGTGGTACTGTCAGAGACGCTCCATCGGTTCCCCATGCAGACATTTCAGACTCTAGAACACCACTGTCACTGTATTTGAAGACTTAAAACAGCGTCTGATACATGCACACCGCCTAACTTTTAAGGTTCTGATCCTGAGCAGGCTAATACAAATTGCTGTTGCTGGTCATAAATATTGCCATCTGAGGCTGCTCAAATGGTTAAGTATTTGCAAAATAAAAGCTTATAGCATGCAAAATAGTGAACATCAAAAAGAAAAGGCTGATAGCAAATGATTAATTTTTATCTTTGTTTCCTAAACTACTTGTCAAATATTTACCAGTTCCATCAAACAGTAACCAAAAAAGGGGGGAAAGCTAAAAGATGCTTTTTCTAATTTTTTTTAAAAGTCCTAGAATGTGCACAAGCATTTTAAAAGCAAAAAGAATAATCTTTTCTTTAAAATAAAGCATGCATAAGATAATTAAATTTTAAGAGGTGCATTGAAGTTGGGGGGTGGTTCTTAAATTGATTAGCAGCTTTTATCTGTAACTGTAACAAAACATGCAATGGCGTTAGGTCAAGAAAAGTTTTCAGCATCTATCCAATCTGCTATTTTTTAAACTGTTCTTACTGAACTTAAGCATTATTTTTGTCCTTCAGCATATGAAAATTGCTAACCAAATAGGGTACCATGTTTTATAAACCAAAGAGCTACCACACAAAACCACAAGCATTCCTTGCCAGTCATGTGCTACAGATTTTCAGTATAATTTGACCTCTCAAGACAAAGGATACAATACCAGCATGATATCGAAGAAAGTAATCAGTCTAATTCTCAGAAAGGTTATGGCATTAATCCCTGCACAGAGTGTACTGAAAATTTAAGCTCAAATGATTTATTTCTGAATATTGGTAGAAATTACAGTTCTCTAGAACCAGATTATAATTATACAGGATTGCAAATTGTACGAGTTTAGTTCCTTGAAACAAAATGGATAGCAAAATCTGCAATTCTAATGACTGTTTTCAAGCTAAATACAGATACTGAGCACACTGCAGTTGATTTACCAATTACAAAAACAGTTTCCCTTGTCTTTTTCTTGTCTTTCCTCCAAGATTCAGGAATATTATGAACTGACAGAAAGACAGAGACAAGTTTATTGGCCAGAAATAACAAAGCAAAAATCTACTCTTTTTTAAAACATAATTCAGACACAGAAAATTTGGTATCACTGGGTTTGGTATTTTTCGGGTCTTTATTCCCTTCTGTTTTTTTAAAGAAAAGATGAATGATAGTCCTACACTGAATTTCAACCTGGGGATGAAACCTGAGGAGCTCAAACAAATCTTCAGTACTCAATTATACTGGGAGAAGTACTGCTTCCTATGTCTTTACAACTTGACAAAAATAACTTTAAGATAGAAAGAATAATCAGAATCTAGATTTTTGTAAATGTCACTTTCCATGTATTCCAAAAAAGTGCAAATGGTTTCTCACCCCAAGCGTTTGAATAACAAATTAAAACCATGTCTGTGTAAAGCCACCTCCATTTCTAATTTGAAAATCAGCACAGGTTTAGAGAGATATCACTGATGGGAGTCACATGATTTGTAGCAGATTTGTTTAAGCATGACAAACAGATCCTGAGGTAATTCAAGATACCCAGGTCTTGGATTTTGTGCTTTCTATTTTTCAACAAAGAAAACAAGCATAAACTAATTTGTTCCAGTCTGTCATTTAAAAAGTCTACAGATAAACTACTGTTGGCTTTGTGTAACTAAACAAAGATGAAGTAGATCAGATTAGCTACTAAAGAAAGATCGTGTTGACAAACAGTAAAGTTTTATCAGCATTTTTTTGTGGATAAAAAAAGCACAGTAAAACATACAAATCTATTTACCAGAAAGGCTATCTTAAGCTTGTGTTTAGCTTCTTGTAAAGTGAAGAACGGAAGAATAAGATTATGCTGGTTTTGACTGCGATAAGAGTTAATTTTCTTCATAGTAGGTGGCATGGGCTACGTTTTTGTTAAGTGTTGAGCAGTGATATCATAGAGTCAAAGCATTTTCTGCCTCTAACCCCACCCCACCAGTGAGCAGGCTGAGGTGCGAAAGAAGCTGGGAGGGGACACAGCTGGGGCAGATGCCCCCAACTGACCAAAGGGATGCTACATACCACAGAATGCCCTGCTCTTCCTCTTCCTCCATATAAAGCTGGGGAAAGAGCAAGGAAGGGAGGGACGTTGGGAGTGATGGTGCTTGTCTTCCCAAGTAACCATTACATTGATGCTGTCCTGGAGATGACTGAACACCTGCCTGACCATGGGAAGTGGTGAATGAATTCCTCATTTTGCTTTGCTTGTGTGTGCTGCTTTTGCTTTACCTATTAAACTGTCTGTATCTCAGTCCACGACATTTCTCACTTTTACCCTTCTGATTCGCTCCCACATCCCACCCAGGGGGGAGTGAGCAAGCAGCTGTGTGAGGCTTAGTTGCTGGCTGGGGTTAAACCTCAACAAAGATGTAAAGAGTTTTTGTTGAACAAAGAGCGGTTCAGGTGCTGCAACATCAGAAGCAACCCATTACAGGAAAGGGCTTTTTACCATCCTTTTCATATTCTTTTTAATATGTGTCTGAACTTGCCACTTTAATTCTTCTAATTCACCTGCTAGAATGCCTGTTAGCAACAATTATAGCAAAATCAATCTCCAATGGTGACCGAAGAGCCACATACAGCCTTGAAAGCAGACATACTTCTAAGCCTGCTACTTCCCTCCCATGAAACATTTTCAGTTAAAATGTGGGTAAAATGAGAATAGAAATATGCGATTATCAGACTGGTTTCTGATTTTCTAGAACAGGAAGCAAATCATACCATGCAAGTGAAATTAAATTCAAAACATTCAGTTCTTTGACAAAGAGGTATTTCTGTCTTGCACAAAACATGTATGTTAGTGTTACATGCTCCTAAAAGACAAAAAGCAGTGAACAGATGTATCTCTGGAAGTTTCAGAAATAATTTTCATTTCCAAAGGGGCTCTGTAATAAAATTTGGCCACAGCACTCAAATGTCAAATTCCTTCACTGACAATTTGGTATCCTTACAATGAGGGGGGGTTGCCTGGTTTCTTGAGGAAGAAGGATTTATACATTCGTAATGTCCATAATTTTTTTCTTCAGTTGATCAATTTCAACTAAAAGCAAAGTCGAACAGCTTTCATGGTGAAGGAGGTGGCTGAGTAGAGGCAAAGACCTTAAATGGCCTCTCTTTGGAGAGGAAGGTTTTCGACTCAGATCAGTATAATTAATGAAAATTCACTTAGGGAAATATGATGTACAAAAGCTATAGGAATTCTGGCTTCAAAAGCTGTACGGATCCTAGGACCAATTCTTACAAGGTATATGCAGAAGATCCCTTCCAACCCCAACACATGGTGAAGAAAAATTACTGGATTCATTTTTTCTTGTCAACATATGCATAGCTCTTATTTGTATTTCTTATAAGCAGACAAACATAAATACAAAAGAAATACAAAAGATAATCTGGTTTAGAGGCAAGAAGGGTGGAAGATAAAGCAAATATAATTCCTGCTACCAAAATTTTCTCCTGGAAGAGCCACACTTTGCTGTATGTGCAGTGTCCTCATCTGTAATATGGGATAATACGCCTCTGCCTTTGGAGCATCTCCCAGAGCTCCACACAAAGCAATAGCATGTGAGTGTGACACACAAGACTGGCAGCGCACTACAGCGCCACACCAAGGCACATCCACACGACCAAGGGACCTGTCACACTCAGCTCTCAGGCCATGGCCATACTATATATATCACCAGGAAAAGGAGACAACAGTAGGAATAATAAGCAAGCACATGTACTCTCAGATAGAGAAAGCTGTATCAAAGCTGGAGACCCTTTTTAACTGTATCAGATGTAATTAAAGCACTTCTGGCACTGTGGGAAGCTGTTTCCAAATGCATTTGAGTAAGGCAGAAAGCATCCTTTTAGCTATTGGACCATTAAAAAAAGAGTAAAAATAAGATCCCCCTTTGGGTCTAATCAACACTCATACACCAGCAGATGTTTTTCTACTCCTCTTAGATAACTACATATGGCTGTGGATCTTCTGGTTGGTTTATGGAACACTAATTGCCCACTGCACAAAGATTGATCAAGCATGCAATCACTGTTATTTGGATACTTTTCATAGCCCTAATATTTGAATGCGCAACCCAAGAGTTTGTGTTTATTGAAAATATTAGGTTATAAGGTGAGCCTGCAGGATCATCCACTGAGTGTCTTTCATCTTCATTCTGTCAGATGTAGAGAGCTCAATGTTCTTGCTCTTTCAGGACCTAGCCAAAACCATAGCAGGATGAGGAGTTCAGCCCAAGAATTATGGAAAGAAAGCCCATAAGCACAAGCAAGCTAGAAATGCGTAAGACAGCACAGCTTCCTCTACATGATCCTTCAGAAGAGTTTATTATTCTGGGGCAGCACTGTACTGCTATCAGCGCATATGGTGCACCTTTATGAGCAGCAAACTGGGAGCACACAGCATGCTTCGCTGGACTGCCAGCCCCACAATGGTGACTACAGCAGTGATCAGAGACTTATCACTCACATTGCTGAAGCTATGTGTACTTGCAAACCACACTGCCCTCCCCGAGGAACACATACTCTCCCTGCTCTCACCTGCTGACAAAGGAGCTTTTGCTTGCATCTGAAATCTGCTTTAGAAAGACTTTTGATGACAGCTCCTGGATGGGAGCACAGATCTAAAATCCTGCTCAAATATTTATCTGCTTTAGGATCATTGAAACATTTAATTTAAGAAAAGCTGGAAGATTATAAGGAAATACTGCCATTAGCTTACTTACAAATTTAACTCAACCCATATTAAATCTGGGCACCCTCCCAGCAGCACATACACTATTCTTCCCAAAACCAACATCAGCCATTTGACAGAACACTGGACAGAGCACTACAGATCCAATTTCCAGATATTGAGGACTCATACAAGAAGGGAAAGAATCACAGAAGCCAAATCAGTTTCCTGAAGTACCGAATATCATCACAATACAGAGGCAGGCATTTTGTGTTGTAAAAAGAAAATTGATGTTTTATTTCACAAAGTAATTAATCTAAGGAATTATTAATAGCAAGTCAATCATTAGTAGGTACAGACATATTCTAATAGAGTGAAAATAAAAAATACAGAAACAATATCATTGACATGATGAAAAATTAGCAGCAAGATTAAGTCATCAAGTGCAAAGTGAAAAGCAAAACCACACAGAACACCACCTTTCTATGTACTATTTATTGCAATATAGAATCAGAGAATCATAGAATAGTTAGGGTTGGAAAGGATCTTAAGATCATCAAGTTCCAACCCCCTGTCATGGGCAGGGATGCCTCCCACTAAACCATGTCACCCAAGACTCCTTCCAACCTGGCCTTGAACACTGCGAGGGATGGAGTATTTATCACACCCATTCCAGTGCCTCACCACTCTCACAGTAAAAGAACTTCTTCCTTATATCTAACCCGAACTTCCCCTGTTTAAGTTTAAACCCATAGGCAGTCATGTTTGGCATTGTTAATCCAAGTCCACAGTAAATGCAATACTGCAGAGCTGGCTGTAAACTAAAACCCTTTGGGATGAATTTTCATCCCCAATGCTAGAGAATTACGTTGAGGACTCCTCGCAATGTCAGTTGGCCATTCAATTCATTGTGCAATGCACTGAAAACTTCAATGCCTCTAATGTATCCTACATTTTAATCAGAATAAGCTTGTTCAGTTGAGAATGAGCTGTTCTTGCCAAAGAACACTTAAAACCTGCAATGTGTTATATGCAGTTTGTCATTTTGACTACTCAGCACAAGTCATTCTCCTCTCTTCTCTCTCCACCAAAGTATTCTCATCAGAAACTTCAGATTTTCAAAGAGGCTCACTATTAGGAAATAACATAAGCAGAGAATCAGAGTGACCCTGAGCGCTCTTGAAAATCCAGCCATAGACTCTGCTCCCTGTGTAGCATCACATTCCATCTTTTGAAAGGCCTGTTCCAGCCTAATGAGAAAATACAGTGATTCTTCACATTTCTTAAATCTTCTGTTTCAAAATCTTTGTATTTTTTTCAACAATCAATAAACTGGAAGTTTAGCAACTGAA
Organism: Psilopsiagon aurifrons; assembly: GCA_025447955.1. NCBI lineage: Eukaryota > Metazoa > Chordata > Aves > Psittaciformes > Psittacidae > Psilopsiagon > Psilopsiagon aurifrons. Next base: position 3,550 of record JAOEHY010007316.1, on the reverse strand, counting down.
CACTCATTTCCAGTGAGCTGCTAGCTGCCTAACAGACTCCTTCAATTTTTGTTACGGCATATATTATTTGGTACCACTTCAGTGAAATGATGGCTTTCAGAAATTATAATTTATTATAAGTAAAATCAATTTTCTAAGCCCTAGTATCATTCCTCCCAAGTCTAGAATTCACTGGATTCTTTTGCCAGAAGTCTTGTAAAAGAGTGCCAGTTCATCAAATCCAAGTTTTGTAAACTCGATGACCTCCAGAGTTTTAGAAGGAAATTTTGGGGGGTGGGAGGGACAGGCCCAGCCCACAACAACAAATAACTTGAAAGCCCAGGCGCTCATCAAAGGTATCAGAAACACCCTCCTAAGGAATGAAATACAGAGTGCAGAGACTTCAACACTTGAACTTGCATATCGCACCTTCCAGGCTATGCAAATGTAATTTCACATTTTTTCCAATAGAATAATCTGCAAATCACTCTGGTACACAGTGCACAGGATTGGAAAACCTTTTTCATTCCCATACTACACAGAACAACCTCTATCATGCCTCAGCCACATAGAATTAAATGAACAAATAACAGAAGGTGCCCAGGAATCAAACAGGAAGGAAAAAGGGAATGCAGGCAAACAGAAAGGAAGAACCTTTCATTTCATTTAAATTTCTCCTGTGCTGGTTTTTCTTGATCTTTAAAATCTGTGTGTGATTGTGTTGTATGAAAGGAGAGAAGGTTAGCACTCTCCTTGATAAGGATGGAAGAGGCCCTTGCAGCCTACACAACACGCATATGTTTAAGGCACTGCCACCTACTTTGTGGCATCTAACCATGTTTTAAAATAATTTCAGTGAAACATTTAAATTAATCAGATGTAATGCAGAGGCGGGTGTCTCTGGGTTTCATTAGATACCACCGCAGGGCCTGTCTGGGGTTTACCAGCACTCAAGACTGCCAGCATATGCTATTGTGGAGTTTTGTAAAGGTGAGAAATGAGATGGAATGAAGGGTCTGCCTGCCTGTCAGAGGCTGCCTAAGTGGTCAGGCTCGGAGCACTTCACAGCAACAGAGCTCATTCTGAACGCGTCTGAAGGAAGCAAGGCTTCCCAACAGTAGTGATAGGACAAAGGGCAATATATCTGGCATATCCAAGATGAATTATCCTAGTATTCTGAAAATCCAGAGTGTAGATTAGGTCTCTCATAGGTGGCTAGTGTTCTTAACAGCCAAAAATTAACGTTCTTTTTCAGAACTGATACTGAATTTAAAGTTTAGACTAGATAATAAATGTGTTTAGAGGAGATAATAAATCAAAAGTTATGTCCACATTATGAACTGTGCTATAATAGATACCCAGGTAGCCGTAAACGCTAACACATATACTAGAAACAATTTAACTATGGTATACCCTAATTCCTCACAGTCTGAACTGCATTGCTCCTCAAAGGAGCAAACCACTCCTGCATTTTTGATGTAGTTGTACAGCTTGCAATACCTGTGGCAGTTCATATGCAGCTCACCTAAGTGTCTCTCTACTGCACTGCAGTATGCAGCATGGACATACCACAGAGATCAAATACAGAAGGAAAGAATTCAACCAATTCAACACCAAGCAAAGATACACGGTTCTTTGTGTTTCCATCAGTCACCAAGGCAAGAAACTCCAATGCTGCCACAATCTGCAGTGGAGCACTCCAGCATGGTGCATGGGGGAGTTCCTGAAACAGGGGAACCTCCAGGGGAACCAAGAGAGCCACCAGAAGCCCACAGCTTGTGCAACAGTGGCTGCTGGAACCCAAGTGGGGCCAGGAGCAAGGGCAGCCAAGCCCCCCATCCCATATGAAAGAATCCCTTAGGGAATGTCACCAACAGGGTGGACAAAGAGAGCATGGCATGCGCAGGAAGGGTGCTGAAGCCCTGCCAGCTTGACCAGGGAGCAGTGGTATCCACCTAGCAGAAAGCCATGGCCTCTCAAGCTCTGCACCAGAACAACTGATGCAGTTGCCTGGACAGCGCTCCAGTGGGAACATGCTCGCATTCAGGTGCCAGGCTGCAGGGTCTGCCCTGCTGTTAGGGCAGTTTGGGAAGCCAGCAGCGAGCAGACCTGTGGGAGGCGCACCCAGGCAACTGAGCTCCTCCATTTAGAGACAGAGCTCCCAGAGGAGCTGATTAGGATAGGGAGTATTCACCAAGAGTGACAGTGAATGGAGTTAAATCCAGCCACAAGTGGTGCTCCCCAGGTCTCAGGACTGGTGCCACTTCTGTTTAATATCTTTGCCAATGATCTGGATGGGGGGATCAAGGGCACCCTCAGTAATTTCACAGACGACACCAAGCTGGGCGGGCAGTGTTGATTCACTGAAGGATAGGAAGGCTCTGCAGAGGGGTCTGAACAGGCTGGAACCTGCCTTGTACCAGACACAGTGTGGCCAGCAGGGGTCCCCTGCACTTGGCACTGGCGATGCCGCACCTTGAATCCTGCCTTCAGTTCTGGGCTCCTCACTGCAAGAAAGATACTGAGTTGCTGCACCAGGTCCAGAGAAGGGCAATGAAACTGGTGAAGGGCCTGGAGCACAAGTGTTACGAGGAACGGCTGAGTGAACTGGGATTGTTTAGTCTGGACAAGACAAAGCTCAGGGGGGACCTTATCGTCCTCTACAGCTACCTGAAAGGAGTATGAAACAAGGTGAGTGTTGGTCTCTTCTCCCAAGTAACAAGTGCTAGGACAAGAAGAAATGGCCTAAAGTTGCTCCAGGGGAGGTTTAGACTGGATAGCAAGAAAATTCGTTTCACTGAATGGGATGTCAGGCATTGGTAGAGGCTGCCCAGGGAAGTGGTTGAGTACCTCCCTGGAGGTATTTAAAAGACCTCACGTAGATGTGGTACTTAGGGACATGGTTTAGTGATGAACTTAGCAGTGAGTTCTACATTACAGTTTGACTTGGTGATCTTAAAGGTCTTTTCCAACCCTTTATCATTCTATGATTCTATGAGTGCATAGATTTAGTGATATGCAATGTGCAGACGCACCTGAACTCTGCCTAAAGGACAGGCAATAAAACAGTGCTAGTGTTATTCTAGGACAAGCACAAAAACTGACTCTCAAACCTTGTACTTCACTTTTTAAATCTGCAACAGCCAGTGAACTGATTTAACACTCAGTAAAATGATCAAAAAAAAAAAAAGAACCTGGAAGAGTCAGGTCTGTTTCATTGGTGAGAAACATCTTCAATATTATTTAACATAGCTCTACAGATGTAGCGTCCCAAAAGATGCATTCTTTACCCATATAACTAAAAGTTTTAGGTAAGGATAGAATCATAGAATCACAGAATAGTTAGGGCTGGAAAGGACCTCTAAGATCATCTAGTTCAACCCCCCTGCCATCAGCAGGGGCACCTCACACTAAACCATGCCACCCAAAGCCCTGTCCAATCTGGCCTTGAACACCACCAGGGATGCGCACTGACAACTTCCTTGGGCAACCCGTTCCAGTGCCTCACCAACCTTACAGTAAAGAACTTCTTCCTCATATCCAATCTAAACTTCCCCTGTTTAAGTTTGAA
>JAOEHY010007315.1:0-20081 GCA_025447955.1 Psilopsiagon aurifrons | reverse complement strand
CTGTCTCTGCTTCCTCCCGGCTTCCCCTCCTCCCTGGCAGAGCATGAGGCTCAGAAAGTCCTTGGCCAGACCAAAATATTCTAAGCAGTAACTAAAAACATTGGTGTTATCAGTGCTGTTCCCAGGCCGAAAGTCAGAAACACAGCGCTGCACCAGCTACTAACAAGGAGAAAAATGACTGCTACTGCTGAACCCATGACAGGCACACAGCATTTGTCTTAGGCCACAGCTCTATTTGGTAAAAATAGAAAAGTATTCAAAAAAATTTACTCACATCGCATTTCTTTTGTTTAACATTGTGAAGAGCTGTTTTTCTGCAGAAGATGAAGATCTTTCCCTGCTCCTTTGAGATAAGTGGAAGAGCTCATTCTCTCTTAAGAACAATTTCAGGCAGATGCATGATCTAGATGTTCTGAATTTGACTTCTAGAGGACCCTTCTCCTCCAAGGAGGAGAAACAGCAGCAGGGACACAAAATTTCCTTTATCTATTTTATCATTTTGTGAATAAGCACTTTAATCTTTCTGAACTACTGGTAGAGCAAAGGGAATGAAAAAGCTTCTGTCCTTTCTTTTTTCCTGTGAGGTATCAATTACATTTAACAAAGGCAGAGACACATCCTGTGGATTGAATGCTTTGTCATGGGTGGCAGTGTTTAACAGTTTGTCTGCAGACCAGACTTAGTATGCACTTATTTAACATGGAACTGGTAAGGCTTAAGTGGAATTCAAGTCTCCGTAAGAGTCAGATGAATGCATAGGCCCTAGGCTGAAAAGAAGTTGTGGATCGATAGGTGTCCCATGATGTTACAATATTTTTTTTTTAGGTGAGAGCCATGTGGGAAGTCATCTCTGTCATGGGAGCAGCTGCATATATCCTGGTACAGAGGGGCATTTTTTAAGCCAAGATAATAATGCCTTCGATGCCAGAACTTGAATAGGCACACACAGTGATTACAGCTGTATACACAGGCCTCTAAGTATATGTGAAAACAGGCAAATAAGGCATGAAATAGTTGTAATCATACAGGCACTCATGGCTGTGGGGTCATGCTGTCTGAAACAGTAACTTTGGTTACTGGAAGTTCGTTTGAGTAAGGGCATAACCTACTTCAGTAAACATCTCACTGGGGGCAGGGTGGCTCAGGAGAAGCCATGGATAGACATTTTGTAGGGTTTAGCCTGCAACCCAAATGAACAATAGCATTTGGCTTCTCATGTGGAACGATTTTGCCACAGGATATGCTGGGCATTATGGTGTGCTTGGAGCAAGCTGTCATGCAACTATGAACACATTTAAGGTCTTTATTGATTAGGACGTTGTTATATATCCATTTTCCTGCTATCTTCCTTGCCTAAAACCTTGCTTAGAAAAAGTGAAAATGAATGTTATGTTGTCAGTCTGAACTGCTAGCTCAATAATCTTGGTTTAATCTGTATTTTGCTTAAAAAAGCAATGTACAAGCTGCCTTATCCTAGGTGACTAAGTACACTAGTATGCATTGTGCATATAAGCATCTCTATTTCTAGGTGGAGATTAACAGTGAAGGTTTGCGCTTAGTCAGTAGAAGAGGTGGATGGCTTCTAAAACTGCTAATGCAGAACTGAGGGTAGAGGAATTAGCTCACAAGGTTTTTATGGCCCTCTTAACTTGTGAACATTTATAGTACAATGAATAAATCTCCTTATGAGGACTTTCACTGGATGGAAGTAGTCTAAAAGAGGATAAGTTGTTGATTGTTTTTCTGCCCCTCCTTCCTCTGAAAGTAAGTCCAAACTTTTGTCATTCTCTTGGGCATAGCCTCATCCAGAACAAGCATTTGAGAGGAAAGGTTAGTACTAATCACTCATATTGCATGCAACTTCGGAGGGTCATTCTCTGGCTGAGTCCTTGAAAGATTGGCACAGTAGAGGAGACAGATGTACCACTATCAAGATAACCTTATTAGCCTTCCAAAGATTTTCCTGTTTGGATTTGTCTTTCTCAATTGAATCACAAAACAGCTGAGCTGAGAGTTTTTTCGGTGCGGCACAGGTCTGTATGCAGCCTAAAGGCAGGAATGAATGGATTCAGGGCCTAGGGAGAACAGAAGGGGAGGAAGGTGTCTATGAGGCAGGAATACTCTTAAGCTGGTGCTGCCATCAAAGGCTGTCCTGTGAAATCACAGCTGGAGTTGTGGTGAGGCAGGGGAATCATAGAATCATAGAATAGTTAGGGTTGGAAAGGACCTTAAGATCATCTAGTTCCAACCCCCCAACAAAGCCAGCAGGATCTGAGAGACCCTCATTCGAGTTTTCCATGCAATTCTTGCATTCCTGCTCTTCCCAGGTTCCCTACAGAGAAAACCTTAAAAGGCAGAACTCACACAGCTCTGTTAATAACACATCTGATGTGTGAAGCCATCCAATATTCGCATCCCTTGGCTTTTTCCTATTGCTCCCTAAAATGGAATGCGAGATATGTCCTGCTTTATTTGTACTGCTTGGTGCTGCCACCTTTACTGAAACTTGGAAGAGTGCAGCAAAGTAGCAGATTGCATTGGCTCAGTATTCCACTAGCTTTGTTTTAGGTGATGACTTTAACTGATTAGCCTTCTCCCTTTGCTCTTATTACTTCCAGTGCTGAACAGGATATTGCCTGGTGATATTTTATTATGCTTGGTGATGATACACAAAGTCTAAGCTGAACTTTTCTCTTCCATAGGATAAAAAATTTGTGGTTGGAAACAGCCAGTTTGAATTTGAAGCTCCTGTTGATGAATCAGAGGAAGGAATATTTTCATTCATGAGCAAAGAGGTAAATACAGAAATATGATTCATCTACCAAATATATTCTGTTCTTGCAGTCCTGTTCCAGTGTCCACATGTGTTCAGAAATATATAGGTAATATCAGTTTCTCTCAGAGAAGAAAGTCACCTCTGATGGAGATTCTCCTTTGGCAGAGGCAGTCAAAGGCAGCTGCTTTGGCTCAGAGCTCCTAGGGTCTCCCCTTAAAGACTTCAGTCTTTCTCCTTGATTTTTCTACCTATGCAATCCATGGATTCATTGAACTGTCTCTGGAGAAATTCAGGGCCATTACTCTTTTTTCTTCACCTTTTATGCAACCTGTTGAAACCATTGAGGATAAAAGTTGAGATCTTAGAGCTTTCTCTCTCCACACTCAGACTCATTATCTTTCCTATTTTTCATCTGTAAAAATGGTAATGATATCAGTATGTTGTTTGGCTACTCAATAGCTATGTTTCTTTCACTCTGGTTTGTTCTACAGAGAAAGGAAATAGTATTTTGAAGTGAATAATCTATTTACCAAGCTCAGAGCTGGAATCACAAATGTTATGCTGATTTTAACCTTTACGTCTTACAAGCGTACTAACAGGGTAGTTTTGAAAACTAATAGCATTTATGCAGCATTTGAACATAGCACAAAGCATTTGCTTTATAGAGCCATTGTATTTTTCTTTGCTATTTTCCCTTCCCGCCAGTTGTTGTTGCTGCTGTCTTTCAACATGAGCAGAAGCTCATGTCTTGGAGCATGTGAACCTTGTGCTTTGGCAATAATGAGGGGTTGCACTGTAAAAGATGCAAGAGATTTCCCCTCCATGTGTCGCGAGCCTGCCATATCCACAGAAGTAATGGGACCAGATGGCGTGGGAAGGCAGAACTCAGCAGGATCAGCAGCTATACTTACTGAATCTGAGCAGTACCTTTGCTACTTGGATAGCAAATGTAAATGAACTTCATGAAAAGTGAATATTTAGATGTTGCTGTCCCTTGGTACATGACAATTCTGATTGTGAAGGATCAGGTTTATTAAATCATTTTTCTATAAATGTATTTGGACTAGATGAAAAAGAAAGATTATAATGTTTGGGATAGTTTCTGAAACCTTCACAGCTCTGATTATTGAGAGCCATAGAAAACACATGAAGTTTACCTTGCCAAATAAAGGTGTATATATATATATATATATCTATTTTGTTGTTTTTTCCAGTTCTCCTACAGCACAAATGAGACTCTACAACTTAACTTATCCATAAGAACAGATAAGGTCAAGATTGACAGCAAACTGATGGGTAAGTATGAATATGGGATTACAGGGAGGTTGATTACAGTAAGTAATCTATGCCTTCTTAATGTGAATGTTACCATTGTAGGTTTTACTGGTTTGGGTGAAATAAATCTGACAGTTCAAAAGTTATGAAGACTAAACTCCTTAATTAAAGACCAGTGTTGCCAACAAGTTTGCTGATGACACCAAGATGGAGAGAAGGGATGCCATCCAGAGGGGCCTTGAAAGGCTGGAGAGGTGGGCCAGTGACAACCTTATGATGTTCAACAAGGCCAAGTACAAGGCTCTGGATGTGGCTTAGGGCAATCCCAAGCACAAATACAGACTTGGAGGAGAGTGTATTGAGAGCAGCTCTGAGGAGAAGGACTTGGGGATATTGGTTGACTAGAAGCTCAACATGAGCTGGCAGTGTGTGTTTGTAGCTCATAAAGCCAATGTGTGCTGGGCTGCATCAAAAGAAGTGTGACCAGCAGGTTGAGGGAAGTGATTCTGCCAGACCACTCTGCTCTTGTGAGAACTCACCTGGAGTTCTGTGTTCAGTAATGGAGTCCTAAGTAAGATGTAGACCTGTTGGAGCAGGTCCAAAGGAGGGCCATGAAGATGATCATAGGGCTGGAGCACTTACTATATGAAGACAGGATGAGAGAGTTGGGGATGTTCAGCCTGGAGAAGAGAAGGCTCTGGGGAAACCTAGGGAAACCTATCAATACTTAAAAGGGGCTTATAAGAATGATGTGAGACAAACTTTTTAGCAGGTCCTTTTGCAATAGGGCAAGCAGTAATGGTTTTAAAGTAGAAGAGGAGAGATTTAGACTAGATATAAGGAAGAAACTTGTCACGATGAAACACAGAAACAGGTTGCCCAGAGAGGTTGTAGATGCTCCATTTGTAGAAACATTCAAGGTCTAGTTGGATGTGGCTCTGAGCAACCTAATCTAGTTGAAGATGTTCCTGCTTGTTGAAGTGGGGTTGGGCTTGATGACCTTCGAAGATTACCTTCCAACGCAAACTGTTCTATGATTCTACGATTTGCAAGTTTGCTGTGCTCTGAAGGGAGGTCTTAAAAGCAAAGCGTCACAGTTCCAATGAACTTAAGTAGTTTGATTTCTTCTTTTTTTTTGAATGGCCTTTTCCCTTCCCCAATGAACTTTCACTCTCCATCAGCAGAAAGGAGATCCTTCTCACTGTCGCTCATAGGGACATTGCCTGAAATCTCAACTTTCAGCCGTGTGTCATCTCAGACAGATTCTGCAGTCTTTATGTCTGCTGGCAACCAGCAATACTCGGAAACATTCAGTGTGCTTTCAGCTCAAGACTTTATTCATTCATTTCTATGGCAAAAAGAAGTATATTAAGTGGTTTATAACACAAAGACTTAGTCTCCAATATAAATTCCGTTGTAAGTACACATTTATTTATTTATTTCAACGTACAACAATGAAGCAACTATGTCTGTGAGCCTAGTCCTGAGCTAAGGTGAGGAAACTCCATCAAAACCCTTAGAGCAGTACCTAGAAGCTGGGACTTACCTTACGCTTCTTTGAACTGGAGTTTAAGGCATAATATTGCAAAAACTGGGAGGCAACACACTTGTTACTTGTGCGATGAATCAACATCAGGAAAACTAATACTGTCCCCAAGTAATTTCCCCTGCAGATTAAATCTTCAGACCATATTTTTCCATCTGTATAATATTTAAATGTATTCCCTTTCTTATTGGCAGCATAGAAATATGGTTTTAGAAGATTTTCCCTATGGCTCTGTGTACAGTGTTGAAAGCACTTAAAAGAGGACCTGGCATGAATGTTACAGGGAAGTCGTATTACAATCTCACATGTCTTAATTTCCATTCCAAAGGCTGTGGTGTTTAGAACTGCAGAATTTTGATCAAATGTTCTAAACATCTTTTTCCCAAGACTGGGAAAATAATGAAAAAAAAAGAAATAGCTGAATTATTGAATAAGTGTTATCATTCAAATTGAAATATTGCAAGAGGGAAATTGAAAAATTGTCAGCAAATATCTCTTTTTGGCGTAAAAGGGATTTTTTTAATCCAAATTTTCTCCTGCTTTTAAATTTCCTTGCCATATGAAATCCAGAGCGTGGTTTTATACATCTTGAAAAGAATTGGCTTTGGGTATGTGATTGCTGCTGAGAAGCACCTTTGAACCTGCAAGTTAAAGAACCCTTTCTTTTTACACTTAGTGAATACTAAGTTACAATAGCATTTTTATATCTCACACCATCAGGGGTTCTGAACAGTATGAAATCCAATATATCCCTTTCATCCTTTGTCCTTTTTATCAATGATTTCACAGCTGGTATCTCAAGGTGATGGATAAGAGTCTGAATCTAATGAGTGGCTTGCTGCTGGTAGGTTTAATGAGCTGATCAGTGAAGGAGGGAGTGTTTAATGCATTAAGGCCATAGCTTTATCAGTTACATTTATGCAACTGGATGTGAGGGACATCAAGATGTTGCAGTGCTGACATTGTTTACTGAGGGGTGGGATGAAAATCCCTGTCCGGCTGATGGAAGGTAATGAAGTAATTCAGAAAGCATGTTCCTGTGCCATGCCAGGAGGTCATGGGGCACTGTGAGTAGGAAATGAGGGTTTAGGAAGGCAAGGGGAAGATTTGCTTATCAATGTTACCTGCTCAAGTTCCTGTACAATAGCAGCCTTTCCGAGTGCTGGTTTAAGAAAGCAATCTGGTTCCTCCAAAAGCAATTTGCAGCATAGATGTGAGGGCTTTTCCTCAGCACTATGTTCTCAACCAACATACAAAGTGAAGAGTTAATACACAAACTGTTGAAAATATTGCTTGGGTTATGCTTGTTGCTCAGTGACTTCTGTATCGATGTGCTCAGTATATGAGGCAATGATGCTCCTCCTGCTTTGCACTCATTGATTCCTTGAGAACTCAAGATAGGAGTTGAATCAAATGGGTGCTCTTTCTCATTGATTTATTGCTACAAATGCCAAAGTCCCTCTGTTTTGCATACACCTTCAGTGATGTGTCAGCTGAGTTTGTGCTGGTAAAGCTATCTGAAATCAAGTGGATGTGCTGATTAAATGTAAGAAGGGTTAAAACCAGGCTTTATCATGGTATTCAGTGTAAGGGAAAGAATAAAAACATGTTATTCTATTAAAGACTTGTGGTGAAACTGAACACTGAGGCTTTAAAATATGCAGCATTTAGAGAAAAACTGCCCTTATGAGGTTATGTACTCTCATGCAATTGTCAGAGAGACTGTAGCCAGGTTTGGTGCATCTGTAATATTGTTCATGCCTAGCAGGGAAATAAGCACTGTTAAAAAATAATGGAAAATCAGCATTCACATATTACTTCTTCATTTCAGTAGAAATCTGACATGGTAGCCTCTTGGAATCAGTTTTTAAAAGCTGCTGCTGCCACTGTTATCTAGGAGGATACCAAGTGCATTGAAATGTTAGCAACTGGATTGTGGTTTCGCCAGTGTCACCCCTAGGGTCCTGCTCCCCTGAGAATAAAAGCTTTCTTTAAATAAGCATTTTTGATGGTCTTTTCCATATGTAATCTCAAAGGAATTTATCTTAATCTGTTTTGCCCACATCTGTTTTCTTCATTTTGCTTCCTGCATCTCGAAGGATGACTCTCCTTTGAAAAAAGCCCAGTGTCAGTAAGGGTACCATTTATTGAGACTTAATGAGCACATAAAGCGGCTCATCACTACTGGCAAGGGGAGATATTGAGCCTCTGTCTTGCACTCCCCATTCCCATCTGTGAACACATTTAACTCTTGAAAGAGCACAGGAGGAAACCTGGATAGTTTTCTGCTCTTCTGGTAAGTTAAGTTGATTTACAGGAAGACTCAGCAAGTGCCAGAGCCTTGGTGGCAGAGGGGGAGAGGCTGTATGACCAAGAAAAAAAAAAAAGGAGAGTAAAGAGTGGAGAAAAGCAGGGATGAAGGGAAGAGGCAGAAAAGGAGGGAGTAAGAAGTTTCTCTCTTTACAATAATCAGCTTGTCTTCTCAGGGGAGCACAGCGCTCATGCGCTGGGTAATCTGTGCAACTTTCATGCTTCCCCTAGAGAAATGGGCAGCATCTTTTCAGTCGGTTTTCTTCCAAGCTAGCTCTCGAGTGTATCTCCAAATGTTTTCTTGCAAGCCCAGGTTTTCCGTATGCTGCTGAGCCACCCAGCTATGAATCAGCTTTGCATCTATTTAGGCAGATTAATTTTGTTCAATGACTGTGTATCATGCTAGAGATTGATGGGGGCCAAAACAAGCTTAGTGTCTGGGACAGTTGGTGCATGATTCATCAGACAGACTGTCAGGCCTGATTTCTTAACTCAAAAAACCTAGAATTAAACCCTGCTACAGAAGGAATAAGGCATACATCAGGATGGCAATTCAAGACAAAAGGGAAAACAAAAGGAAGAAAATAGAGAAGAATGGAGAAATGAAGAGGTATTAACTTAAACAAAGGATAACACTTCATTGAGTGTTAACTTTCTATTCAGTTCAGGCTTTAGCAATGATTTTGGAAAAGCCCAAATATCCTGGAAACGGCCCACAAAGGCAGCTCTTTTCCTTTAAATAAGTAACTGGCAGAGGTCCCATGCCAGCTGATGTTTGTCCCTATTGACACCCGTGCAGAGTTTGTACCCTTCCACATCTGACTCCTGGTACGCCTGGAGGACCTGTTTGTTTGAACCAGTCTTTGAACAGTTGTATAGGCAGTTTCATTGAGGATAGTCAAATAAAGGACTTTGCACTTAAATGTTTTGACAGTGCCTGAGTGACAAAAATGCATTTGGGTTTCACTTGATAGTTTATTCATACTCTGCACATAGATAGATTTCAGGCTTTTCCATACAGGGAAAAATACAGTTTTTGCTCAGCATTATTCATGGGTTAAGTACAGAGTGTGCATATTCTTCACACAGCTCCACTGAACTTTGTACATAAGATTAGTTTTCCTTCATGTAATACATTGAACATCCTTAAACCAGAGGAAAATGTCTTAAGTGCATTTACTGCTCATATTTCAGTGACTCTGTACAACTGCTCTTATGGACGAAGCGACTGCAGCTTATGCCTTGCGGCCCATCGTGACTATAAGTGTGTCTGGTGTGAAGAAGATGGCAAGCCCAGCAAATGTGTGTATGAAAAGCTCTGTCACGCTCCTCCCACCAACACGTGTCCTCATCCAGAAATCACTCGCGTAAGATTGCTTTTTTTTCTCCCTACCAGTGTATTATTTTTCAGAAGAAAGCTTCCAAGCAGGCTCATACTGAAAGGCAGGTCTTTTTTCTTAGGGTGTTAAGTAAGCTTCTGCAATAGCTGTAAGGGAATAATGCCAGTAGTGATGTGTGAGAGAGATTTGTAAAGACTCAAAACAAGAGACTGAATGGAGTCTTTGAGACTCCTTGTTTTTCAAGCCTTGTCCTCAGTGTGCCGGAAGCCAGCCTAGCAGTGTGAGCTTAAACATGGCACTTGATTCTTGGGAATCAGCTTGGATTTTTTTTATCTCCTGGAGTTCTTTCTACCTGAAATAAGTGTAAAAGAGAGGTTTACTGCTCCTGGAACTACAACCACTTAGCAGGCTCATTAACAGGCTTCAAACTAGACTTTTAAATAGTGTTTAATAAGGGAGCAGGTTGTTTCTGGCTCGTAAAGTGTTTTCCAGGTGTCAGTGATTTTTTCCAGTCCACACCAGAATCAAATCCAAGGCTGTAGAAGTTGAGTGTAAGGAGTCAGAGAGACCAAATGAGCACCCCTGACTTACTGTGTGATTGGAGCATTCACTCAGGGTGAGGGAAGAGTGTTGTCCACATTTGTGAACCAGTAGCCTAAGGAGGAAGTAGTAAATCCTTGTACTTCCCAGCAACATGTAAAGGCTGTTTTCCTGGGCATAATTGTCAAGTAAAAGATGACATGTGCTTCCACTGAATAAATCTAAGTTGCTGCGACAGTAGTATCAGTACTTTGAACTTCAGACACACTGATGAGAACATACCCCAGGCTATCACAGACGTTGAGTATGGAAGAGATTGAGAATCATAACAGGAATGTTTCACTCTATAGGAACTGTTTAGTTCTGAAACCAGTGGCTCAAACTGATAGAGACGCTGAATCTCCTGAGGCTGTGCAGTTGGGGGTGCAGCCTCGCTACAGGATGACCAGCAGAATGCTGGAGGAGGTTGACTGTGATGATGTGTCTAAGAAGAAATGGTAGGTACACAGTTGAAGTCTGTCAAGGCAGTCAAACACCCTAAACTCGCAATGGGAAGTGTTGAGAAAAATACTTGTGTGATACCTGTGCTCAGATATAGATTATTTGAATGGGAAGGAAAAGGAAAATAAAGAAAAAATGCAAGTGTTTTCGCCTGGGGTACTGTTTATACATGATTGTGGATTAAATACTAAAATATTATTTCTTTCAAGGCTTTCGTTAGCCTCAGATTTGAACAAAATATTTGGAAACTCATACAAGCCATTGAGTCATTTTTCAGCTAGTTCATTTATGGTTGAGTGCAAAGGGATGGCCAGCAGGCAGAAGTTTCAGGAAACTGAACCAGTGGGAAAACAGAGGAAGTGATTCTGGAGCTGGGCTGGGCAGCAGCAACCATGCCACTGTGCTCAGACTTGCTTAGATCTAAGAAGCTCAGATTTTGATGGAGCAGACATTTAAATCCAGACTTTCAGTGGCTGCATTTGTTTGGCTTCCAATTACTGCATAAGGGACTCTGCATCCTTCCTGATACCATCCTTAAAGGTAAACTTGCAACCCTCCAAAGCTGAAGACCTGAAAAGGTCTTGCTGGCGGCACTGCAAATATAACATAGGAAACAGGTGAGTCTCCCAGCAAATATTCAGAATTCAAGTGCCTGTTTGGGTCATATTTCAACCTGAGGAGTCCACTGCAACTGCAGGATTTTCTCAGCCTTCATTTTATTTGCAAGTTAACTAATTAGCATCAGCCCATGTAGTGCAGCATCCTACGATTTGGTGCAATAAGGAAGATCAAGGTACTAGAGGAACCTTTGAAGATATTGTGTGTGGCAGCACTGTGTGTTAGGAAGCTACACTGTTCTGATGTGAGTGGAGCTTGATCCATTTGCTTTTCAAAATCACAGTGTATTACTGGAGAATGCAAACTTAGAGTAAACACCAAGGAAGAGTTTTGTATGTAACAGTGTGCCACAGGAGACGAAATCTGTAGCTGATGATACTGGTTCTAAGCTAATAGATGATTAACTAACAAGTTAAATAGCATGGTTTTTATGGGTCCTACAAGAAACATCTTTTGAAACGTGTGTAAGTTAAAGTAGCTTTACATAATATGGAAGAGCGACATGGTCAGTGAAGTATTTAATTTTGCTTTTTTTTAACATTTTCTCATGCAAACACAGATTGAACCTAAAACAGGACCACTAAATGGTAAAATTCTTTTGACCATAATGGGATCTAATTTGGGAATAACAGCAGAAGATGTAAAACATATAACAGTGGCAGACGAAGAATGTGTTTTCAAAGAGGAGTTCTACTCTGTCTCCACAAGGTAATTGCTGGATACTTTCCATAAGATTTTAGAAGAAAAAAGGAATATCTCTGCATTTGCAGAAGATGATGATCTTCCTGTGATTATAAAAGGTTATCAATAGAAGAAAGAACTAGTGTGATGTACCTGCAATATTTCATAGTGACATTTGAATATTTAAAATTGCTAATACAGCAACAAATTTACAGTAGTGTACTACAATCCTGCTTCTGATAGATTGATTTTTTTCCTTTATTTGAAAAGCTTTCATAAACTATAACTGCAGAGATCTCAAGACTATTTACTTGTTTTTAAATGAAAGACATTGTAGGTGTACACCTAGTCGCTAAAATCTTTGGTAAATTTGAACTACAGTGCAACCAAGCATGCAAGATTTATGGGAAAGTAGGCAAAGCAAGAGGAAGTTTAAATGTTTATGATTTAGTCTAGCCACAAAGCTTCTTTCCTGTGGGCAGGGGAAGAGCCTGGCTTTAGGTATAGGTATAGCTTTAGCTTTAGGTGGCTTTCATCCCAGAGACACAAGCCCATGGATGTTGGATAGCCTAAGCAGGTTGGTAGATGCTTCGCAGGTAACCTGTCACACTCTCAAGCAGTGCCAAAAATTAAAACAAAGTGCCGAAATTCTTCTAGGTGTTTCCTACAGATTGAGCATCTAATTTCAAGAGGGAAATATCCTTTTGATATTAGCTAATAAAAAACCTAGCGTGAAGGTTCAGTAGTAATATTTAGAGTAATAGTGTATTTTGAGCAGTGTGATCTTTCATTCGCATTTGATATTTGCAGCTTTAATTGAAACCTTGTCTTTCTTTCTCTCCAGTTGAAGTGTACTCCAGTAACTTTTTTGCTACTTCTGTGGCATGTTTCGAAGGGGATTTTAAAGATACCTAAGTGTTTTTTTTAGTTCTTGAAAAATGTGTAGCTTTAGTCAGTTTATGGATCGGGCATTTAGAAGCTTCCCAGGCTCCTAGGACCTAATGTGTATATAGCTGTTTATCTCTTACTGCTTCCCAAATCCATTGCTGTCACTTCTGTGTTTACATGTACATCACCATCTACAAAATTCCCAACTTTTATACAGTCATCTTTTCCCGTTCCCTATTTTCAGTCTTTGTAAAAGCTGCATTGAATTGCAGCATAGCCTTACAAGAATTTCCCCAGCCTCTTGGCTTTTTCTAAAGCTTTTTGATATTTTTAAATACATGGAAAGGAGCCAGAAGTGAAATGACTGGTTCCTTGTATCATAGCAACATTACTGGTTTCCTGAGCTCTGCCAGAGTGGTAATGGGTGTGAACAAATGCAACTTGCATAATGTCATTTATCAACAAATTAGGAGGATTTGAAGGATGTTCTCCATTAGGGAAGGAAGCCTTGAAAAAGAGCTTACTCAAAATCTCCAAATAGGTATCTACAATTTTCTTTCTTTATCTTCCTACATTCTTTTGTTTTATGATTACTTTCTTTTATTTAATTGAATTTTAAACAAAATTAATAAGTGCCTAGTCTTACTCCCTGATCCTTCTGCAGTAAAAAGCTAGTCATTTTTAGGAGACAGTTGCTCCCAGGGGCAGGAAAGCAGCAAGATTTAAGGCACTTAAGGCTGCTTTCTGGCTCTACGATGATTTAATCGTTGGCCTTCAAGAAGTCATGTTCTCATTCTTTGTAATTTTCCATTTGTAATGTGGGGGAAGGGAGGCAGTGTCAATGCTGGGGAGGGGAGGGAACTTTTCTCAACTAAAATTTCTGCTAGCCATGATACAGTGTTTCCCCCCCACACCTCCCAGCCCTGGCCCCCGATTGCTTTCCCTAGCTTGACATATGGTAAAAATTCCTCCAAAGGCACCATTTCCTGTTTCTGCCTGACAAGAAGATACAACTTCCAAGAATACAGTAGAAGGATGATGAGGAACAGACTCAGGCAGCTGTACACATGCCAGGACATGCAAGAATGAAAAGAATTTTGTCCATTTGCCAGCACCCAGGCAGAAAAGTCTGGAGTGATCTGCAGAGGGACTTTACAATCCGTTTATTATAAGTCCTGATTTAAGTACATTATACCCAGTAATTTAGGGGTTTTGGTGGGTTTGTTTTGGTTTGTTTTTCTATTTGAGTTTTCCTTTTAAGTAGCTGTGCACTGCTTACAGAAAACCAGCAATAATCCTGCAAGGAAATAGCAACGGAAATGAGCAGTGATCCTCATGGTGTGTCCTATATGAAACTGCCTGTGCAGGCAGCAAACATTGTATACCTCCTTATCTAACTGTACTATCAGCTCTCCATTAAGCATTTGTCCCAGTTTTCAAGTATGCCGAATCTTTACTGCATTTTCATACTTGTATTCTGTGGATTACCTGTTTGAAATAAAAATGTAAAAATCCTAGCTATCATTCTGCAACAATGTTAGTTAAGGCAGTGTTTTCTGGGCCAGTGGTCCTTGACCTCCGATTTTGTGGGGGTTACCTGTGGTTTTATTCCCAGAAAACAGTAATTATAAAGGGAATTTGATCTTAAGTATGAAAATACAGTAGTTTAAAGATGAAAGATAGCAGGATGCACATCAAAAGTATCAGCAGTTAAGTCACACAAAGTTCTGAGATAGCTGCAGTCTGAGTCTTATGGCAAGGGAGTTGTTTGTGGTTTTTAATATCACAAGGTCCAGTAGAACCCTTGTGTAGGGTTGGAGCAGTTCTCTGAGTTGTGGGCCGAATTGGAATCTTCTGTAGAAGGGATCTCTACAAACACACTGCTAAAATAGCTGTTGTATACAGTGCTCAGGTTTCAATTTTACCTACCTTTAGATAGAAGAGTATACTATTCTTGGGTGTTTCTGCTGGGAATGTGAGGCAGCATTCAAGTACATTGTGTAGGATAAGGCACAGTTAGTGTTTTCTGGCGGTATGCGTGGTAGGTCACATACATTGCATTGGTATTGCAGCTGTTGCTTCTAGGAGATAAACTTGCATTCTTTCTCCCTAGGATTGTATGTCAAGTTGGACCAATGAATGAACCAAAACAAGGTCAAATTGAAGTTAACATCAACGGAAAACTGGGTAAATCACCAAGTGAAGTGCTGTTTACATACCAGGTAAGTGCATTTTTTTTCAGACCTGTTTTGTACACTGTGCATGACTTAAGTTGGAAGTTAACCTGTTAAGCACAGAGGCACAGAGTTGCCTGTGTTTGCCTTACAAGCTTTGTTTCATCAATAGCACTGTCATTCAAGAATGTTAAAAAACACTTAACTTCAGCATTTCTTTATACAAAGGGTGTGCCAAAAATCTATTCTGATTAATATATTCAGGGTCTCAAATAGGATATTGTTGTTTGCAATTAAAGTTAAAAAGGTGTGGTGGAAAAGGAACTGTAAGAAGTTTATTCAGTACTGACATAATATCCCTTAAGTGTCACTACTGAATAAAAAAGAATCAGCACTGCAAAAAATTACATATTCTTTAGGAGCACAGTTGGTGCACTGTTTTAATCACAGTGTTTAGTCTAGCCAATGCTCTTAATTACAAGAAGGGATGCAGAGCAGCTGAAGAATAAGTAATGAAGGTACATTAATTTTTTAATAATTTATTTCATTCAAAAATATGTCATGCAGAGCTGCAGACAGCGTGATGTGTGTTCATATCACACATAAGCTTTATTTTCAGCGTCACTATGAAGGAGAATTTCAGTTGTGTCTTAATTGCTTTACTCTAAACATGGCCCTAGGTTATAGCCAGTCTGCCCTGTGGTTTAGCAGCATGAAGCTTTATCTATATCTCTCAGGCCATCAAAATTTTTTCAAGCCTGTGATTGTGATAGTTGAGAGGTTTAAATAATCTCTGTCCTCATATTGATATTTAAAATTACACCTGAAAACTGTAAACCTATAAAATATAAAGGGTGGTTTAGGCTTTTATCTTCTCCCTTATTTCTACTTCTGTCTCATTAATTCTTGACATCTTGTGAGAAGGAAAGGAATCGGCAGTAAGCAGCGGAGTAAGTCAAGAATGGCATTCACCTGACAGGAGGATATTCTTGGTTTTGCAAATCAAGTGGGGTTTTTCCATAATTTCCAAGCAAATAATTCCTTTCCCTGGTGATATCATTGCAAAAATTAAAAAAAAAAAAAGACCATACCCTTTTTCTTGAAAATATCCTCTGTTCCATTATGGAAATGTAGGTTACAATTAAATCTTTCTTTGTCAATCTCTTTTGTCATAACTAGAGAACAACATAATCTCCCGCATTTATGTGTTTGTGGTTTCTAGGACAGAGACTATCATGGTAAACCCTGCACAAGATGAGATTTTGACATGAACCAATTGTGTTGGGTACATTTTTGCACCACTTTTCCTATGCTTTTCCTGTGTGTAAAGATTCTCCTATGGTTTGCATGAAAACCACATGAAGATGTTATGGAGTGTGTTGAAATGTAAGCTGAAGCCCCCATGTTGGCTTCAAAGCCTGCCTGTGAATTTGTTCTGGTGTCATTCTTTGCTCAGTCCATCTGGGAGACGAGATAAGCAGCCACCACTTTGGCTGCTTAAGGGAAGGATTCTTGATTGCTCATCAATGAGGCACTAGGAGAAGCCACTGTGCACAGGCATCACCCCTGTGGATGTTTTCCTGCAAGTCCAAGACTCCCTGTGTGCCCATGTCTGCCTGCATTGAGGTTACTGAAATATCAGATATCTAAGCTAAGTGCTGATAAAGAGCATTTTAATTTACCGCAAAAATCTTTCCATGGGGACTCTATTTACAAAATGCAAAGCAATGGCAAGTAATACAGCTCATGCCTTAAAACTTGTGAAATTCGTTTCTAGTTTCATTTCTTTTAGTTTCACAAGAAAATTGACCCAGCTGTGGACTGCATTAGGATTAAAGTCAGTATAGGGCAGTGCATTGACACACACCTCTACAAGTGTGACAGGAGCACTTTGGCGTGCAAACAGTCAGAGCAACAATCACGTCAGTTGATGTTGTCTTAAAAGCTGCAGTCTTGTTTCAGACACTTGTTTTCAGGCACTTCTTTGGCTACTTCTTTCAGAAAAAGGAATCTGTGCTTTGTTAAAAACCTCTTCTATTTTGTGTATACAAAGAAAATACTTTTCTTTCCAGGAGCCTTCCTAAAATAAATTTTCTATTCTGTATTTCCACCTTTCTTTGGCACATTGTCTGGCTACCCTCCTGCTGGTAATTATCACAGAATCATAAAATGGTTGAGGTTGGAAGGGACCATCAGGGATCATCTAGTTTAACCTCCCTGCTCAAGCAGAGTCACCTAGACCACACTGCTCAGGATTGCATCCAGACAGCTTTTGAGTATCTACAGGGAAGGAGACTACACAACCTCTCTGGGCAACCTATTCCCGTGCTCAGCCACCTCACAGTGAAGTTCTTCCTCATGTTCAGATGGAACTTCCTGTGTTTTACTTTATGCCTGTTGCCTCTTGTCCTATCACCTGGGACCCCTGAAGAGAGTCTGGCCGCATAATCTTGACACCCTCCCTTCAGATACATGTATACATTGATCAGATACCCCAGAGCCTTCACTAGGCTGAACAGACCCAGCTCCCTCAGGCTTTCCTCATGAGAGATGCTCCACACTCTTAAACATTCCAGCAGCCTAGAGCTCCAGATGTTCCAGATGTTCTCACATGAAGGTCAACTCTATCACCTCGCCTTCCTGTCACGTCTTTCCTAACAAGTGTATAACCATTCATGACATCATTCCAGTCATGTGAACTATCCTACCACATCTCTGTAATTGCATTGAGATCAAAGCATAGTGACTGCATGTAGATCTCTAATTCTTCCTGTTTCTCATACTCCATGCATTGGTATACATGCAGTTCAGAGAGGTATTCAGGTGTGTCAGTTTCCCAGGGGGGATGCAAGAGGATACCCCATATACAGGTCTTGTAGACACTTCCTTGGCCGCATGCACTTGCTGGAGGTATCCCCACTCAAGCCTTGTGTCGCCATGTGTGTGGTGTCTATAACTCTCCTCTTCCTCACCTTTCTTAGTTTAAATCTCTCCTTATCAGCTGGCCAATCTGTTGGCAAAGATGCATATGCCCTGTTGGGTGAGGTGGATCCTGTCTCTCCCAATCAGCTGTTGGTCTTCAAACAAGTTCCCATGGTTCTAGAAACCAAAACCCTGTCGCCAACACCAGCAACACAGCCAGTTGTTTACTTGGTGAATCTGTCTACTCTTCTTCTTGTCGATTACCTTAACTGAAGGATCAAGGAAAAAGCTACCTCACCCCCCAGACTCTTGACCACCATCCCCAGAGCCGAAATCCTGTTTGATAGTTCCCTCATCCTCAGTATCATTGGTGCCCACATGAAAGGGCAGCAGGGGGTAATAGTGGGATGTGTAGACAAGCCTTGGTAGTCTTTCCGTGGCATCTCTAATTTGAGCCCCCAGCAGCCTACAGATCTCTTTAGACAAGCACTTAGCAGATGGGTGCCTCTGTACTGTACAGCAGGGAGTCACCACAGCGATTACTTGCCACTTCTTCCAGGTCATTCCACACATTCCACATTGGCACAGGGATCAGTGGCTCAGTTCCTTCACTTGAGGTCCTCCTGTGTAGCACAGCATCCAGCAGTTCAGTTCCTTCATTTGAAGTCATGCCCAGCTCCTTCTCAGCTTGCAGGGAACTAAACCTGTTTGTCAGCTGCAAGTTTTCAGGAAGAACAGAAGCCTTTCTCCTTGGATGGGGATGGACCAGTTATCACTGTTTTCACTGTGTGTTCTGATCACCCGAAGCACAATAGCTTCAGCTTTAGCAGTGACCACTCTAAATGCAGTGTGTGGTAGCACAGGGCAAAAGTGCACAAATAGTGCACAAGGAGACAGTGCAGCTGCTCAGCCTTGTGTGGACACCAAAGTTGTCATCATACTACCCACACTTTCGGTCTTGTGAACATGACTAATGTCTACCACCGAAGTCAGTTATCAAGTAGATTAGATAGAAGAAAGAATGCTTTTTATGGTGAGGGTGCTGAGGCACTGGCACAGGTTGCCCAGAGCAGCTGTGGCTGCCCCATCCCTGGCAGTGTTCAAGGCCAGATTGGACAGGACTTGGAGCAACCTGATCTAGTGGGAGGTGTCCCTGCCCATGGCAGATGGCTGGAACTAGGTGAGCTTTAAATGTCCTTTCCAACCCAAACTATTCTATGACTCTAGAAATACTGCTACATTTTGCCCTAGTAGATAACCAGTCTCAACAATGAGATGCATTTTTAAAGCTGGATTGATGAAGTCGGTAGTCAGCCCAACACAGAACTCAAACTTGTGTTTCTGCCCCATCTGCCAGCGCAGTGCATTCCTGAGCCTCCATTAAAAGGGTCAAAATCCAGTTAAAAGGGAAGCCGTGGTTTCAGTTTTAAATGCTCTCTGAACCAAAGTGTCTAGGTCCACAGGAGTCTGTGCTGTGCAGTAAACACTTCGTCTATACTTGCTGCATAACAGGGGAGGAAAGGTCTATTTCTCCCTACCCATCACAGTTTTTCTATCCAAGCTGAACGTTGCTCAAGTCCAGCTGTTCCAGTGAAATTAAATTCTGGTGACCCAGTCCCCCTCTACTGCCATTTCTGTTTTTTTGCTATAATCAGGATCAGGCAGTAACCATTTTCCTGTTTAGTGAAATAGAAATGAAGTGATGCTAAATTTTAATATCCAGCTATGCAGCACATCTGGAGCACTGACAGCTTGGCTGGTCTCTGAGCAGGTGGACCAGTAACATAGCTAAAGGCCAGTCCTGCTTTTTCATTTGTTGTTAACTTTATCTGATTTGCTTGTTACTATAACAGTTGAAAACAGTATCAAAGGAACGAGTTAAGCTTCTCCTAGATGTATAGCTCAGATTAGCTGATCCATACAAAGCATGATTCCTTTCTCAGAATACCTCTTTCTCAGACGAGCCACTGAGGGCTTGCAGCTGGTTCTGTGATCTCCAGCATCTGTTTGCAAGGGTAATTCTGTGAGTTTTAGGGTATGCAGATTAAAAAACTATATTGTTTCAGAAATTTCAAATAAATGTAAGATGGTGAAATTAAAGGTAGTACTTTGCAAAAGTATAATACATTTCTGAGGTACTGAAGGTAATTTAGGGACTAGCTTAGAAAGAATGACTTTTAGTAGAGCAGGAAGTCTGTTCACCTAAACAAGATGAGCTGACTCAAAAGAGGACAAGGGTGGATAAATTAGAGTCTGATTTCAAAGCAAACATGAACATGACTAGTCACCATACTGGTAATTCGAATGTGAACCTGAACAGCACAGTTATATTTAACAAGGTGCAATCTTCCACTTAATCTACTCCTGACTTGACAGTTGCCTCTTACTTGCATCCATCCTCTGCTTTCCTTTTGGCCTTCTATGATGGAGCTGCAGAACTGATGGACAGGGGTAGAGCAGTTGATGTCATCTACCTGGACTTGTGCAAAGCATTTGACACTGTCTCACAT
>JAOEHY010007314.1:0-15034 GCA_025447955.1 Psilopsiagon aurifrons | reverse complement strand
GAGGTATTCCATACCACAGCATGTCATGCCCACTATATAAACTGGGGGCAGTTACCTGGAAGGGTTAGATCACTGCTCAGGTCAGGCTGGGTATCGGTCGGCAGGTGATGAGCAGTTGTATTCTCTTCCCTTATTATTTCCCTTATCATTATTATTATTGGTGGTAGCAGCAGTGGTTTGTGTTATACCTCAGTTACTGGATGGTTCTTATCTCAGCCCATGGGAGTTACATTCTTTCCATTCTCCTCCCCATCACTCCAGGAGCTGGGGGGAGGAAAGAGGGGGAGTGAGAGAGAGGCTGCATGGCTGACTGAGCTTAAGCCATGGCAACTACATGTAATGGACTTGTTTGCTCTTTTTATTCATTTTCAATAGCAACTTGTATTTTCTTGTGAAGCCACACATTCCTCCATGATGAAGCAATGGAGGAGAGAAGTCTGGAGTTTGCTGGTGCTTTTCAAGAGGCAGTAGTTCCTACTGGACAATGCTCTATGTGTTATTGTGTTGACTTCACTTCTACCCCACGTTTTGGCCACGGGGTAGGAATACAAGGGTTGTCACACCCATCTTCTACATGGAAGCAGCCACCAGAAGCACTTTCCCTTCTTTTCCATTTCATTCAGTCCTCACACATCCTCTGAGAGCATGCACCAGCAAAGAAGAGCAGGCTTTTGCCCAGGCACCTCTCTTCACAGCCTTCAAATACTATTCCCAGCCTTTAACCCAGCCAGCCAACCCCATGTCACAGCTTCGCAGAATTTCAACTTTGCTGAAGGAATAAAGACTGACATTAGATAGGACATTTCACACTTATGGTGGGTTATCAAATTAGAAGCTTAAAATAAATTAATAATACCAGATTAGCACTCTAATGGAAAACTAATTCAATCTTTATTTTTGTTTAATAAAATTCCTTTTATGCTGGTGGTGTCACTGTGATATTAACAATGTTCAAGTATAAATCCTTCCCTCCATGAAGCCAGCATAATTGCGCACTGTGTGCTAGCTATTCTGTTCACACGGAAGCGCATCCTTACAAAATTTCAGCTTAAGCCTTGTCAGTACTAATCCTAATGCCTGATGCTGAGATGTGTATTTTATTACTGTGCATAAATGAAAATGGAAAACCTTCATCGAGGATTACAGGGTATAGTAATGACCTCCACAGCATTACAGAAGGAAGATGTTCCCAGGTGCCAAACGGGATTCTGGAATAAAAGTGACATGTGTCTATGTGACCTGGCACCCGCTCCCAATACACATGTACCTACCAGCTCTGCGAATGTAAACATATGTCCTTTCTAGTGAACTGAATTTTCATTTATGAGGAGGCTAAAACAAAGGAGAGAGCAGGGGAGATGGATTTTGTCTGAGGCAGCTAATGGGCTCTCTCTTGCCCCTAGCTGTGAAAAAGACTGCTCTTGTTCTGTGCTGTCATGAGAGCGTAGACTCAGGCGTGGCAGTGAAAACAAGGAGAAATGGCAGGAGAATGGAAAACCAGAGGATAACACAGCTGGAGGGGTAGGAGGGAGGAAAGCAGAAGGAACTGAAGGGAGATGCAGGAGGAGAACAGGCAGCAAAGGGCTTGGGATGGGTGATGCATTTCCCTGCTTCCATGTCCCACCCTTCCAAGAGGACTGCCCATCCCAGGGACATTCTGGAGAGAAGCTGTGACTGATCCACCCTCTATTGGGTTGCTCTAGCCCAAATGATGGCCGTGCTCAGGATTACACCAAAGAAGGAAAAAAGCAGAAGGGGAGACAGGGAAGCAGGGAAAAAGGCATGGTTTATGTCATCTGTGCTCCCTACAAATGGCCTTTCCTGCTTTTTCCAGTAACAGTGAAATATAAGTAAGATGCTTTGAAGCCTCATTTTCTTTGGCCCAGTTGTACTCTAATCGACCCCAGGCCCAGAAACACAGCTTTTCAATCTGCCAGAAAGTTGTTCTGCTGACCCTGAAATGTCAAACTCTTACAGGGGGCTGAATCCAAAATTGATTACTTCAGAAATCAGACAATAGCCAGTTTTTCAGGGAGTTTTTTAAGTCTTTCCTATAAACGAAAAAAAAAAAAAAAAGAGGAACAGAGAAATAAGGAAACACTTTCGAATTAAGAGCAAGTAGCCATTGGCACAGAGCTTTCCAGACACCAGCAGCAGCTCTTTGCAGGGAAGGGGAAGGAAGCACACACCAACACTGGATATGGTGTGCACTGTCCCAGGGTAAGAATGAGACCCCATGAATATAGCACACAGGGCATGGTTTTAGCCCAGTACTGGTACACAAACACAGGCTGGGGACAGTTTTTTGCCTTGACTAACTCCCAGTGTGATTCCACCACAAGTTCACCTTTTGCAGACTTGCAGAGGGACCTGTGACTTTTCCCTGTGCCCCACGGCAATCCCCAGTGGCTTTGGGATTCATTCTGCATCGTGTGAAGCTATAACCACTGCTGAATAACTCAGCTCAACAGGGAGAGCCCCTCCTACCTGCAACCTCTGTCAAAGCCCCCTATACAAGTCCCCCTTGAGCGACGCTGAATGCCCAAAGTAAGCATTTCGATTACTGTCTCCAGCTATAAGCCCATCAGGAATACCATCATCTCTATGTTTATCCTCTGTAGTAAATAGGTGCTTTTGCTAAATTTCAGCAATTACAAGCGCTTCATCCTTTTCTTTAGCTAGTCAGCAATATAAATACATTTAATTAGTTAACACCCCCTGCCAATTACAACATCTGAGCAAAGTATTGCTCAGATTGCTGGTCCTCATTATTTTAATATTCAGGAGAAGCACGTTAACATAACAAGATAATTACTCATGGATAAGGGTTTATGAGAGCTGCAATCCTCTTCTTTATTTTCCACAGTGCAAGCCTGGGCCTAGTTAAATTTCTGGACAATTTTCAGCTTAAGATTAAAAAATAGTGATTCGTGAGAAATCATCAAATACCACATGTTGGAAGAAAAGTAACTATTTGCAATCTCTGTTAACACTATAGCAAAATGAATTTACTGTATGTTACATGTGATTAAGAGTAGAATCTAAGGGAAACAGTTTATTTCTTCTTAAATGATCATTTTCTATGTACTGAATTGATCAGCTACGAGAAAACCCCTGACTGTACCTTAGTTTAGACAAAATGTGAGTTGTCCTTTATTAATATAGCCTGTATCATTTGGTATGTAAATCCTCTTTCCCTGCTAGCAGCCAGTGGAAAACCTGAGCCACCTTCTCGGCTGCATATCTTAACTCAGATTTCTGTTTCTTCCAGCATGACCATCAATGGAAGTTATTCAACTGAAAAAAGGTTGGTCTCAGTACCAGTTATATGTTAATAGAATAGCATACCCAAAGAGATAACTACAAAGGTTTTTCACATGCCAAATCCCAGAAATATATGCATGTATTCATTTTAAAAAGAGTTTGGCCAGGGCTATTAAACAATAAACTGTGGACTGTTCCCTTCATGTGCATTCAGAAGGAAGCCATTCTTCTATTGTCCCTAGAGACAGCTTTAATATATACCCAGTGAAATATTTCAGTGTTTCTCTATTTGTACTCATGGAAGTACAGCCTGTTTACAGTAGAAGCCCATTTTCAAGGGGGATTTTCCTTTAAGAAAGCAATTTGCCCATAACTCCCATGTTATGCATTTGCTTGGTCTCTGTACACTGCACTAGCGGGAAAACAGGAAGATGAGAGACCAGCACCACCATTAAACATCTCCATTCACCCTGTGCACCTGATTACAAAGCTCTTGCTCAGGAGGACAGACTGTACTGACTTTTGTGTTATCCTTACCCCGCCATTTGACTTTAGACTCAGAAGACAAATAGACCAGGCACCAACTAGAAATATGAGCTATCATCACTTCTACTCTCCTCACTACTGCCACCACCAAATATTACAGCTAAACTTAGGTGAAAAAGTAATTAGGTGCTTAAATATTGAGGAATAATTTAGAATTAGACTGGAAAAACCTAAAATCCCAGCATTATCCATTACTTTTACTCTATAATCAAAATAATTTCAATTCATTTACCAGACTATTTGCCATTTTTAATAGCGCACACAGGAAAAAAACTGAGTAAATATATAGTAACAGAGAGGGAAAAGAAAGCTGCTTGATCTAGTGAAGCAAACTTTGCCTTTAGCCCAACAAGTCTGTTTTAACTCAGTTGCCACTGTTATAAAAACAATGCATATCTAAACAGTGGTGATAAATTAATGAAATTATTCCAAATAATAGGCAAATATTAAGAGCAGCATATGGAGAATAACTTCAAAGTTAGATTACTTTAAAATAAAACCCTGGAGTAATGGAACTAATTACAAAATTGCATTTAGCAGTAAAAGAGCAATTAAAAACAACAACAAGAAAGAATGTCCTAACCCCAACCATTATGTGCTGTGGACAGGGCTCATAGAGAACTGAGAGATGAGCTGGAAATGTAATTGAACAGCAAGTCTGTCTGGTTTTAGTGTGTTATGGAATCAAAGTGCTTAGATATGGACTCATAATACACAGATGAAAGGCTCATTTCTCCCCAGATGGGCTCAGTAATCAAACACAGAAACAGCTATTTTTAATGAAGACCTGCAAAATCATAAAGGCTTCAATGTTGCTGGCTGGGATAAAGCAACAGGAGGCAGACTAAGCAATTTGCGAATCTGCCTGGTGGCGCAAAGTCAAGCCCCATCCACACATTTTTCATAGCAAATCACATTCTTTCAGTAGGGCTGGCCTGGAAAAGCAGCCATGCCGAGCAATGCCAAGCTCCATGACACGTGTCCCTGAGGTGGGAAAGCCCATGCTGCATTACACAGCCTTATACATTAAAAGACAGAAAATACCTCGTGTATTTGTAAGTCCATCATCCTGACAAACTGCTCCCATCAGTTCATCCAGTCCAGTGTATTTAAAATACTTTTTGGTATGCAGGCAGCCACCCCCGAAATTACAGCAAAAGTGAACATCACTGTCTTAACCCCTTACTTTCTATACTACGCACTACACATCCTTTCAATTCAACATGCTCCAATATGAAAAGCCAACACCATTTTTTAATACGAAGTGCTACCTTCTAGTGGTAAATATTTGAAAACTGGTGGCAATAAAAGATTTACTCATCTTTGCAGTCCACTCAGATGCTAACCAAAGAGCATTGCACCAAAGAAACAAGCACCAAATACCTAATAAAAGTCTCAGTGGAACAAAGCAAGGCAAATAAATACTTTCCAATGGAACAAATTGTATTTCCACATTAAACAAATGCATGCTTACATTGCTGTCCAAACCAGCCTGAAGTTTTACCTGCAATGTGGGTGTTCTCTGTGGCACTTACAGACAGCCTTTGCACTGAGCACCTGAGATTCACCAACATTCCCTATCTGAGGTAAAAGACCCATAGATGGCAACTCTGCAAGAAAGAAGTGCTCTCGGGTTCCTGGCAGAAGTGAGATATGTTATTCTTGGCAAAACAAAGTCAGGATGATCCTGGCAGAACAGAAATGGAAGCAAGAGATGCTGGCAAAACAAAGATAGTAGTAGAACTCATATACTGAAATAAATAAATACTAAAACAAAGCGAAAAGAACTTTACATAATTCTTGGCAAGGAAAGTACATTGTGGGGGTTTGATTTCCTGACAAGACAATCTGGCATTTGCAGACAAACAATACCACATAGACATGGCAACCACTCAGCTCATGCTACGGAGTTGCCAGCTCACCACAAAGCAAAAAAGAAGTATACAGCAAAAAGTAATTCCACAAAACCGTTTTAGTTTCTTTGTGAATCCTGGCCAAGTTACATATCTCATGCCCACAACAAAGTCTATCTTTCCCATGTGAAGGTTTTCTTTGGAGTAGAAAACGAGGCAGCGGAGGGAATGCATTACATCTTCATTTCAGCAGTGCCATGACTGTAATATTCCCATAATGAAGAAATGAAGAAACACAACTGAGTTTCATAGGGATGTTAAGCACTATTAGCAAGAAGTCAATGTATGGACTTCTCTGCCACAGCAACCTCAAATCCATTAAATAATATCATGGCTATGAGAGATACAGGACATGTCCATTTGCAAAGGCCAGTGACCTGCTCTAAGTGGGCTGCCAAGCCTGCATTGAGCAAAACTCAGTATTTGCCTATGAACTCATTTGAGTTCAGTGCTCTTCTGACTCATCTGAGTAAAAGCCTGGCTTTCAGATACCCTGTTCAGGATTTTTCTGCTTCAGACAACAACCTCCCTACTGATACTGGATGCCAGAAATACAAAAAAACACATACAAAAATATTGTTTTGATGGTGCTTTAGCTTTACTGCTGCAAGATGAACTGTTTTCACACTTGCCGCTGTGTCCTTGTCAGTTATCTATGAATAAGGCTGAGGATGTGTAAAGGAGGAGAAATCAGAGATCTAGCAACTTACAGCTTTGTACTGAAATAACCTTTACCTTTTAATTCCTGGTAAAACAACTAAATTGAAAAGGAGGTCATAGCATTTCTAGTATACTGATGATTAGGATAAAACCAGCCTTTACTGTGAATAACGGCTTCAGTAGCTAAAGCAGGGAGGATGTCCTACCAGTCAGAACTCCAGCAAACTGCCTGAAAGCTGAAGTCAAGAACTGGTTCTTGACTGATCTTCTGACCTTGCTCAACAAACCTAAAGGGTCCACCCTGCTAGAACCTCCAGTTCTCTCTGATGTGCACACCCCCAGGGTGGGAGGGTGAGGAGAAACACCAGCACCGCAAACATGGGTCTGAATTGACAAAATGCAAGGCATTCAACCATATTGCTTCAAAAAGCTGTGCTCAATCTAGAGAAAAATCTTCGCAGGTGCAGAGGTTCTAGTAAGGAGCCTTTTCACTGGTTATCAAAGTCTATGAGATTTTGATCTCTGCTTCCCTAGGTGCAAGGTACTGCAGCCTAGTTTTAAGCATATCAAAACTGCTATTCAATGTAACTCCTATTTTGGAGCATCACAGGAGCAAGACCACATTGTAAGCCTGCAAGTTTTCGAGCCCACTAGCAACCAGTTACCCAAAGCCATCAGACATTACAGATGTTCACTAAACAGCACCTTGTTTCTTAGTGGGTGGAGAGTGCTGGATTTTGGTTTGGGTTGGAATTTCTGGACGCGTGTGCGTTTGGTTTTTATGGTAGAGAAATGAAAAGCAGTTGCAGCTAAATTTTACCATCTAAGCCTTTTATTACCTGAAAGCTTGCCCTCACAGAAATTTGAGGGCAAGCATGTTTGTTCATTCCTTTCAAACCCAAACAAATTGGGAGGACTTTAAAGAAAATATATCTTAGATACATATAAAACCTAAATGACTGAACAAAACTCGTAAGAAAGACAGAGGGTGCAATTTGCCAGCATGTAACACACAGTCTGATAATACACTCTTCTGCCAAGAACTAGCAAACCCTACGGTCTGATAAAACAGGGTGCACAAGAGGGTCAAGATTCAGGGCCAGGAAATTCTTCTGTATTAATGACAGCAAAAGAGAGATGGCAACAGCCTAAGGGGAGGAGGTCCATCACTTAGATAAAGAGGAAAGAGAGGGTTCAGCTATGTCATATGTACTCCCCGGGGGATTTTTAACTCAAGAGCCCAGTTTAATGCCAACCAAGCAAAATATATCTTCACACTGGTTTATATAGGAATGAGGCTGGACTCCAAAGAGACTGTGTGAGCACAGATGTCTTCAGCTCCCAATGCACTGAACAGAAGCTGGTGGTCTGCATTCCCATGATCAGGCACTAAACACCCCCATATGCTAACTCAGTCAAAAGTGTTAACCACCTTCAGAGTTTAACATTAACTCCTGATATATCCATAAATGGAATCCCAGCAATAATCTGCTCTTTTTTATTATTATTTTTAATCTTGATCTAATTATTAAGGAGCAAAACACTGTGAACAACACTGATTGCACATCCTAAAGAACAAGTACCACCCTTCAGCTGCTCTGCTGGTGAATCCCCTGCTTGCTGCTTGCTGGGATTTACTCTCAGCCCCTCGCATCTGAAACTAATTATCGCAAAACCATCCTCAACATTAATTCCCCTCTCCTCCCTGGAATCGGAAGCAATATGCTACATTCAGAAGATGATAATTTTTCATCTCTCTTCCTAAATGGAAGATCTCAGCTGTTCAACGGAGATAACAGCAAATGAGTCACCCATTTCAGAAGGTAAAGATTTCCAACATCCCTTTATCAGAAGCCATTGTCTGAAATTTCAAGCTGATGATTCAGGAAACTTTTTTTTATATGAATGTCACCAAGACCTAGAGAAATGCGTCAGCTCTCTGTGCAATCTTAAAGACAAAGTGCAGCAATATCTCGGCAACATGCATTCTTAAACTTACTTCACTGCCTATTCTCACTGTACCTGTTTCGCTATTAATTCTTCTCCCAGAAAACATTTTCCCTAACTTCCTTCAGTGATACCTGCTGGAAATCAAGTATTTTTCTTCCTTTTTAATTAATTCCCTTCGTTTTCAGTGAAAAGAATCACTTATTCAGTGACCAGAATTATCAAGCAGTTGTATTTTTGGTCCAGGAATATTAAAAAGGCAGATTGCGCCATCAGGCCTTGGTACATTAGTGGGATGCTCTGCCATGCCTGGTTTCAGGAAGGAAACCTTGTCACCTCCCAGAACTCCCTCCTGTGTCCCTTCACCTTATCACCCCCACTCCTGCATCTGTCTGATCTCTGCTGTCCGGTGCAGCTGCACATTTGGTGCACCTAAATGTGCCCCCCATTACAGATGCCCAGTTCACACTTCAGCAAGCAGCAAATGTGCTGCTGCCCGCCTGCTCTCCTGGTTCAGGCATCTGAAGAGTGACTTTTTAAGAGGCAGATCCTTTTGCAGAAGAGATACAGCTATAGCAAATGTGTACTCATATATTTTCTGCTATTCAAGAGGATGTTAAAAATAAAAGGAAATAAAAAATCAAGTAATTCATTCAATTCAGCAGGTAAAATGTAATTTGTGCACTTCCCTACGCTAAATATTAATCATAGCAATTAGACCTTCTAGTAGATGACATCGTGCTTCCTCAAATTGCTGCAGAGCACTAAGACTTGCTGCTCGATTTTTCTGGTGCCTGAACTCTCTCATTGCTACTCATAACATTAGAAGAATCAAACTATTCAAAGCTGTACTGTTATGACCAAAGTGACACAACTGAAGCAGTTTTCCCTGTGCATTCTCTGAGTACTATTTCAGTCTTTCTAATATGTTCAAAACATTTACAATGTACTATAAAGTCAGAAAAGCAGCAACAAGGTAAAGCCAAACCCAGCCAAGGATCAGATCTCCCCAGTCATTTAGGCAAAGATGAGAACGAAAAGCTGCAGTATTTCAGTAAAACTCAAGTCTAAGTGTGCTATAGATCTATCTAGTCTCTATTTTTTTAATCTATCAGGTTAAAATGAAGAACAGTTTGTTCAGCCCCTTGTTTTTTCCATTGTGTTAACTGAGAGATTGCATTTGTCACTTGCTATTTGTGGCTCACTGATATTTGTAATAATGCAGCCAAGAAGGTTTCACTGGATGGAACTGAAAGAGAATAATTGAATGAAGGCAAATAATTGAATGAAGGCAACCAACTTTCATGTGAGTCCAAGAAGGAGGGCTATTTCTGTTGGATTTGGTCTTGTTTGGTCCTGACCTGAAGCTTGAGTCATGCACAAATCTTCAGTCAAGGATGTTTTAGATTGTGCATCAGGAAAATATCATCACAAAAAGGGTTGTCAAACATTGGGACAAGCTGCCCAGGGTAATGATGGAGTCAACATCCCTGGACGTGTAGATATGGCACTGAGGCACAGTTTAGTGCTCCCTCCACTAACCCTAAATGTTTGGGACTTGTCAGTTCTGGGTTAACAGTTAGACTCTATGATCTTAAAGGTCTTTTCCAACCTAAATGATTCTATGATTCTGTGGTTTTGTATCAGTGCTGCCTTACACATCCCTTGCACAGATAAGCCCTTATGGAACTCCATACACAGAGATGGTGAACAGCTGTATTGTCCAAAGAGGCAACACCCCATTTTTTTTGTTGCTCCCTTTCCTACATGCTTGTGGGTTGTGCAGAAGAGCCACTGGAATGTTGAAATGACTCTGTTACATGAGGGGTTGTAATTCCCTTCTGTGTAGCCCACTTGTGCTTTGAGCACGGTTTTCATGCCTGCACTTTGGAATAGGAGAGCTGCAGAGTGGACAGCAAGCTTGAGAGCGAGCTTTCACTATAAGGAGTAGGAGAAATGTGCAACATTGTATTTGCAGTTATTTTGTACTCTGTTGTTCACAGAGATATGCTTTCACTTTTACTTGCAAGACCTTTGTGTTCTCCACTACAATCAAGGAGAGGAAGTCTGACTATAAATCTTTTCATTCTATATTATCATTTCATTTTGATTTGGTGTGTTAATCAAAGTGTCATTAATGGCAGCAAAGAGAACTCATTCAGTCCTCAAATGAAGAGAAATCTGAGCTTTCTAACACTGGCACATTTTCCAGTGGATAAGCTTTTTCACAAAGTATTTCATTTTCTAGGAAGATTACTGATTACACCACACTGGGAAAAACTAAGAAAGGGAACCTTTATCTTCCCCATGTTTCTGTAATCCTTGTACAAACTTATACTTGTTACCATGAAAAATGACAAATTTGCCATCTGATCAAAATGTTAACAAGGTAAGTGTCAGTGAGATGGGTCGCTGACTGCCACTGCAAGCCAGAACATGAGGCTACATTGATATTTCTCAATATATTCACTGCTTCCCCAATGTTCGTTAATTTCTACTGTGAGTGTAATAAATCACACAGAAATAACAAGCTGCATAGGATCTCTAGGATATGACAGATTTGTCATAACAGCCCTATCTGCAATGTTGAAAACAATTGGTAATGATCTACAGAAAGACCGAATCAACAGTCATTTGCTATAATGTGGTGGATGAAGTAAAGATATGAAATCCAAAACGTTTCTTTGGCCACTGCCCTCCCCCACACATACACATGCATCAACTGGGGATTAGTAAAAGGAATTAATGAGCTTTGGGGTAACATAATTAGAAAAGAAAGTTAATAGCATGCTCTGGATGCAACCATTCAATAATACACTGTTGCAGAAGGTAAGCGAAAATCACAGAAGTTGCACAGTCCTGTAACAATGATGAAGACTTCTCCCAGGCCTGCTCCCCCCGCTTTTCTTTCTTTCTTTTTCATTGATTTCAGTATTTCAGAAAGTACTGATGTCAAAGTGAAACCAAATGCAAGTGAGGCTTGATAACCAAAGGAAAAGCCCATCCTAAGTTTCCAGTGGGTCTCAGGCAAGATGTGCCAAGGCTTTCTAGGTATTTTGTGCAGCTCCAGAGTTCAAAACCAAATGGCTGGTTTGCACTGAACTGTGCCACGTCCAGAACTGGCTGTTGAGGCTTTGGTGTTCCTTTGCCTCCATCAGACACATGCAAGATGCACAGCATCTTAACTGCTTTCCAAGGAGCTTAAGTGCTGCCTGGGGTTAAAGCCAAAAGGCCTACATGGAAATACCCTGCCCCCCCCCGTCTCATTCTCCACCTGCCTGCAATGACTTCCAGGTCAAGAACTACCACTCACCTATGAACTCATGAGCTTCCAAGGTTACACAGACTGCTCTGCACAGGTATTTCTTGCTAGCCACACCAGGGAAGCCTCTCTGCAGAACAAGGCAGTGTAATGCATGCAAGGAGAATCTTGGGTTTTCAACTTCAAAAGAAAAACTCAACCCATATTTATAAGCTGAAAATCAATCTCTTTTTCTTTTCCTTTTCCCTTTTTTTCCTCCTGGGAAGGCTGGTGGAAGAATAATGGCTGCTTTGTGCTACTCTGCTTGCAAATCACATTTTGCTAAGTGAATGCATTTTTGGGAACACAGGAATTGCTGCGCTGCCTCAGCACATCTGTGCTCTGCTCCAGCATCCTGCCTACCAGCTGCTGTATGGGAATGTGCAGGAAACCTCCTAGTGGTAAATTATGGGAAAACTTTTTCAGATCCCAAATTTTCTCCTAGCTCCTCTATCAAGCCCATAAAAATTGTCAGATCTTGAAATATGGATGCTTGTCTTTTCTCAAACACTTGTTTCAAGTTCTTCTTGATGTTTTTAACTTTGTATTTTCCATATCAGAGAGTCTGCTAAAAGCCATATTTTCACAAGTCTTCATCTTCCAGCTTGGCACTAAACAAAGCTGGACCGATTTGGGAAAGGGCTCAGCTCTTTGGCGAAAGAAAGGGACCTGCTGAATCTGTCCTTAAAGGGCCACAATAGGAGCTGTCCTGTGCTGAGCAGTGGGAGGTGAGAAGCCTTTGGAAAGCTGGTGATCAATACTTTTGGTAATCTGGCCTCAAGTGAAGTAACAGGGGCCAAATTGTTATGATTTAGAAGCAGAAATTCCCTACTGACAACAGTGGAGGTTTCTACTCCCGTCAGAATGGCTCAATAGGATTCTGGAACAATAAAGCCATGAAAAGTGAATAATGCAACAAACAAACATCAAAGAGTAGGAATTTTCTTTTCACTCACTTCCTCGTGCTCTGCGTGAAAGAACTGAAATATTCTGACATGAGAAAGAAGGAAAGGTTAACTATACAGCTCTGCATTTCCTTCTAAGACGAAAACATAGCATTTTTTAGGAACAGTGTATTCATATGACCCATAATTTGTAGTTTGCACGGTATGTAAGACCCTGATAGTACTTGGACTCCTCTCCTCTTCATATGCATAGATATATGCACCAAAAGAGAAGATCCTTACATTTCTCCAGTTCTCTTCTGGGAGCAGTTTTCTCAGTAGCACTCATCTCTTTTGCTAAGGAACAAATGACCTCCCTCCTTCTTCCTTGGATGTTTTCAACATTCAGCCACTTCCATCCACAATTCAAATCAGAAGTGAGGTTTGCACACAATTATTCTGCGATTGCTTGTGGCATTTATGACCAGCAATTTCAGGGGAACTTACGGGTACTCAGATGAGCTTGGCCACACAGAGCTTGAATCTCAGGCAATTCCCCTATATTCCTGCAACAGTTTTGGCCCTACTTACTACCAAAGACTTCTGTCTTTCACTTCTGTTGGAATAGACACTTAACTGGGGTGGCCTGTGCATTTAGAGAGGGAGCACTGAGCATGGAGCAAAGGAGGGCATGTCTGTTGTGGGCTGGATGGGAGTACGTCATAGAATCATAGAATAGTTAGGGTTGGAAAGGACCTTAAGATCATCCAGTTCCAACCACCCTGTCATGGGCAGGGACACCACCCACTAAACCATGCCACCCAAGGCTCTGTCCAACCTGGCCTTGAACACCGCCAGCGACGGAGCATTCACAACTTCCCTGGGCAACTCATTCCAGTGCCTCACCACCCTTACAGTAACTAACTTCCTCCTTATATCCAATCTAAACTTCCCCTGTTTCAGTTTTAACCGGCTACCCCTTGTCCTCTCACTACAGTCCCTAATGAAGAGTCCCTCCCCAGCATCCCTATTGGCCCCCTTCAGATACTGGAAGCTCCAACTTTCTCAGCCTATCTTCATAGGGGAGGTGCTCCAGCCCCTGATCATCCTCTTGGCCCTCCTCTGCACTTGTCCCAACAGTTCCATGTCCTTTTTATGTTGAAGACACCAGAACTGCACACAGTACTTCAAATGAGGTCTCACAAGAGCAGATAGAGGGGCAGGATCATGTCTCCTTCTTGGCTTCAGATCTCTTCCAAGGCCCTGGACAGAAGATAGTTATTCACAAGTCCCTGTAACACAGCCCAACAGATGGGCACACAGGATTTTTGGGGCCTGTTCACAGAAGCCGCAGACACCATATTAGGACAGCGGGAAGACATCAAGGTTGCAAACCGGGGAGAAAAGATGGGCAGTGGACTAATTATTTGAACAAGGTTATTTAGCAAGTATTAATGGCAGCTTTCTGTTGCGGAAGTTATTTGCCTTGGTGAAACCATGGGGTAAGGAAGAAGAGGCTAAGACATGGAAGATACTGCACAGTCTTTCCCCCAAAGTATAGGAGCAAGGCAGAGGATGAACACTTCCATTTCACCAGAGGAGAACTGGTTATCAAGAAGTAATTCTTTAATAAGTGTTGTTATACATAATTTAAAGGAAAGAAGAACAAAAATGATGGTGGGCCAGCAGGAAACACAAAACTCTCCACAGACAGTGGCAATTCGGAGAATAGCCACCATGTGGCCCACCTTCCCTGTTCCCTCTCTAGAAATAGACTCATTTTATATATAATGATTAAGGCACTAAAGAGAAATGTATTATCATGATTCACGTGTAGAAAACAAGGTTATTAGGATCATTTCAGCACATTGTTCTCCCTAATAAGCATAGCAGTAAGTAATTGAGTTTCAGGCAATCTCCAAGGTGGCACTTTGTAGAGAAAATGGAACTTGGCATGAGGTCTACTTTTCCTTTAATTACATTGCCCTAATAAGCAACTTTCTTTACTTTCAGCAAATTTATTTCTTGAGAAGAAGCAACTGTATTAAACGTGTAAAAAGGATCACCAATAGCACCAGAGAAGAAATATCAGCAGCTTAAAATAAGAAGAGGTTGATGAAAGTATCAGAAAAACACCAGATTATTCTCAGCTTCATTATGTTTACAAGAAGAGTAAAGGATGCTAACCAATGGAGCACATTATCCAGCCTGGGAACTGTCCTTGTTCTACTGGTATTTTTCTTCAGCACATGTTTGTGAGAGCATCTGTCATGGTTTAAGCCCAGCTGGTAACTCAGTACCACACAGCAGCTCTCTCACTCCCCCCCTTCTTTCCCCCCGCTCCCAGAGCGTTGGGGAGGAGAATCAAAAGAATATAGCTCCCACAGGTTGAGATAAGAACCGTCCAGTAACTAAGGTATAACACAAAACCACTGCTGCTATCACCAATAATAATAATGATAAGGGAAATAACAAGGGAAGAGAATACAACTGCTCACCACCCACCAACCGATACCCAG
>JAOEHY010007313.1:0-24340 GCA_025447955.1 Psilopsiagon aurifrons | reverse complement strand
CCCCCCCGTCATTAGATGGCTGGATGGAAGGCTTCACTGGGCACTTTATGGGCAAACTGGCATTCTCTGAATGGTGGCTGATAATAGGGTGATGACCTTCCAGTGATAACAGAGTTGCAAAGGAGGTAATTGACACTTGCAAGGACAAGGACAAAATCTACAAATCATTTTAGAGATAAAGAAATCATCAGGCTTATGATGACAGTGTTTGTTGTATGTGATGTTATTACAAGATGCTGTAGCTAGTTTATCGTGCAGACTAATACAGGCTAGACATGCCAGTTTAAAAAACAATTCCAAATCAAAAGAAGTTGTGGGAATTAATTTTGCCATGTGCTTTGTGTTTTTCTTGAATGAAAATAGTGGTAAGGGCTGAGGCATGCAGTAGTGAACACACTCTGTAGTGTATTGGCAACTGGAGCCTTCTTTGTGTTGTGTTTTTTTTTCGTTATACTTTCCTTTTGTTGATGCACAAGGAGCATTAGACCTGAGGACAAAGTAAAGGCACACTACTATGGAGCTGGAATCTTGGCTGACATGACCTGAAACTGGTGGGGCACCAGCATTATACACATTCTCACAATTTTGCACATACATTACTTAGTCTGTGTCATGTTAAATCAGCTTATATTCCTGTTGATTTTACCATACTGTTGGCAGAGTAATGTTTATTCATCAGATATTCTTTAAGTGATTTTGGTAGAATGCTGCTGGCTTGGATGTGCACTGAAAGTAAACCACAAGGCTCAGATACTTTTGTTCCAAACTTCAAACACTTACAAGCAATAAATGATGCCTTTGAATGGGTGCAGCTTTTCAAATGCATGTGTAGTCATTGCAATAAATATTAAGAGTTACACAGTATCAGGAGGATAATGCTTTAATTCTGAAATAGCATCTTATTAATCGACGGAGTGAATAGGAGTGGAGAAATAAATGAGAAAATGAGTTTGGTTCTTGAAGCAATGTTTCATTAATTGGAAAGCAGAAAACTAAACCCTGCATAGCTGCAAAGTTTGTCAGTGCAGGCAAGTAATTAA
The DNA here is from genome assembly GCA_025447955.1 of Psilopsiagon aurifrons. NCBI lineage: Eukaryota > Metazoa > Chordata > Aves > Psittaciformes > Psittacidae > Psilopsiagon > Psilopsiagon aurifrons. The sequence goes on along the minus strand of JAOEHY010007313.1, from coordinate 23,300 downwards.
TTTTCATCATACCAACTATGTTTTGATTTCCAGTAATTATAGGAAAACCAAAAATGTTTCTTTGAGGAATTGTGTTTTCCCATTACTGTATTAGTTGAGAATATTTACTAATGGCTGGATATAATGAATATTACTTTTCACTATCTAGAATTTCCTTTAAGTGTTTCTTGCCAAAGGCACTTAAATCCATCCCAATTACTGTATCACACAGTGATTGTAAAACTCATAATTAGAAATGGTGCATTTCTTAGTCTGCACTAAAATTCTTGCTTCGCTAATATTGTGCGATTTCCCCCATCACCTTTTAGTGACAAATGTTTATTACCAGAAATACTGTACAGTATGTGTCAGAAAAGTTATGAGTTGAATTCTGCTGTGCAGGGGACTGATAGCAAATCATTGATTGAATAGACTAGTTGGTTGATACACAAGCTGATGGTCTTCCATACCACCAGTGGTGAAAACCAATCACTGTGTTGAGGATTTAGTTGTACCAGCTATGTGTTAATCATGGTAGTAGGACTGGAGCAAAGTGTGGCATGTTTCCTTGCAGTAGTGTGGCTCTTGGGGGTTTATCTCTGTCCCCTTCTTGAGTAGTATGGTTACTGCTCAATGCAACCTTCCTGCAGCTTTCCTGGGATGATGCAGTCTAAGCTCCCACTGCTACCTGTAGTAGTTAGATGGCTCTAAGTCTCAATGGTGATGTGAGATATCACTTGGACTGCCATGTCTGGGTGTGAGCAGGGCAGGGAGTGTTGCAATTGCAATGTGAGACCTGCTGGAGCCCAGAGGTGTCACTAAAGAATGAGAAGTTGGTCACTTTCAGGGAGCAGAGACAGCTATTTTGAAGGGAGCTTGAGAAAATGTCACTTCAAACTTGACTGTGCAAACATAAAGCCTCATGAATTAAAGTTTGCATTTTATGTTATGAATGACAAAACTGAAAATTAAGGCTGCAGATGTTAAGATTTGTCTCTTCTGGATGCAGTTGCTTGATTGAGGAGGTAGTGTGAACTTCTGAGTGTTAATTTGTGGATCACAAAATGAAGTCATGAATAGCTGTAAGAATGACAAGTTTGGGAAGAAACCACTACCAAGGTTACTTGATATCCAAAGTATGAGAGTTTCTGGAACATTAGGAAATTGCTCCTCTCTGGAGGGCCATGCACCCTCCTGGTACTGGCCAGACTCTCTGCTGAATGTGCATATTTCAAGGTCTGGCCTGTGCTCAGCCCCACTCTTGTTGGAGAGTAGCTGAGCCGCAGCCACCACAGGAGGCAGAGCGCACTAATGCGAGCTGCATACTCTTCCTGACAACTTGGTTTTGACCCAAATGGAATAGGTAATAAAAAGCGACTTCATATCACTGAGTATTATTAGGGATGTGCTATATTGTAGCAGCTGCGAAGAATTAGTAATGGCAAAATCATGAGTAAATTGAAAGGGAATTTACTGCTTCAGCGAAGTTGACTTTAGGTTAAAATACAACCCCAGAGGCATATAAATGAAAAATATGAAGGGTGTCAGGCAGTGGATAGTAATTTAAATAAAATTAGCTTAACAACCTAAAATACTTAGAATAATAAACATCTTTTGCCACAAGAGGCTCATTTTACTAAATTCAGAAATATTAAAGAGTCTGTATAATTGTACTTGGACACATGGTGAAGAATGCATATGGAGATGAGAATATGACATTTGCTAAGTCTACAGAATTAGTTTAAAGTGTACATCAATACCTAATATCTATTTTTTCTCATTTAAATACTGCAGCTTTTGCTGTCTTCAGATGGGAATTATATTGATCACAAAATGGAGTAAGACACTTGATTATGTTTGTGAATAATAAAAGCAAAAGATGTAATATCACAGAGATGTGGGTTCAGCCGTAACCCTTGGTCTGGCTGTTGGTGACCAAATACCACCTGCTGCCTATAAGACAGTATAAAAGGAAACTAAATGGAATGTATCAGTTGCCTCTGGACATAGGATTATGTGAAGAGAAAAGAAAGCTTTGCTGATGGCTTGTAATTCTGTTTAGTTATCTTTTCCTTGCTTACTGTTGTGTATCAGATGTTTCATATGGGTATTTTTCTGTAGAGGGTAGGCTAATTTTCCTGAAAAATGTTGGTAATTATGTGATGATGTCCAAGTTTTTTCTGTACAAGTTGGATACAGAAAAGATGTCCTTCCTATTAAATAAATAGCCCAGATTAGCATAATCCTCAGATTACCCAGTCTTTCTTTATTGTAAAAGCTTGAACAGTAATTTTGCATTTGTAAAATAAGCATTAATATCCTCTTTTCTCATCTTTAGTGCGTTTAGATGACAAACTCATTTCTTAGGATATAAATGGTCTTTTAATGATATTGTATCCTGATTTTGATGAGTGACTTTAAGAACTATTGAATAACTATTTACCATTCCCATTCAACTCTGATATGAGGTTTACAGGACAGTCATTAGTAACTATTCAGTGTGTAAAGCCAAAGAATAAGATCTTCCTGATTAATTGATAATTATGTGTCAGTCCCAACAGGTGGGATTATCTACTAAGAGAGGGGCATGATTTCTTTTTCAGGTACCCATTAATAAAGGTGGAAAAAACCTCCTGCCTGCTTAAAACAAACATGACATTATTTTCTGACAATAACGGCACAGGGGTAAGGTGATTATAGCTTCTGTAGGTTCCTAGGGCAGACTTTTTACTTAGACAATAGTTGGGCCAGAAATCTGACTTCTGTGTAATTTTCTTACAGTTTTGGCTACTTGCTGATAACATGGTGGAGGTATAAAGAAAAGCCATTTGAGTCAATGAATGGCTGGTTCTGTTGGCATTTCACTTCAAGACTGCATGATTATCCTGAAGTGAATCTTCCACTCATCTATGTATCCATTAAAAACTACAATCTTTTTTGGAGAATAATTTCAGTGCATGTGGTTGTTAAATAAATCAAGATCATTCACTGGAGGTGCATTTCACCTGCTCATGCAGGTGGTCTTTGAAGATGTCTGCAGGACATCTTCAAAACATGCGTGGTGGAAACATACAACACATATGTCTAAGTCTGGTACAAAGTGAAAAAAGCCTTCAATTTTACAAGGTGTCAATGCAAGTGCCTTAGCACCAACTGCTTTGGTTACTGATTGCCTAGTGCAGCCCTGAATTATTAGGTAATATAGACAGTCTGACCCTATTCTTGTCACCCAGTTACCATTATGGGTAGAGGTTTTTGTTGTTCTGTATCCTGAAATTCCTGATTGCATTGGATATGTGGAAGCTGGAGTGAAAGAAAAGAGCAATTTGGATATTACAGTAGGAAAAAGTATCCATGACACTTAGATCATAACTTTTACAGTAACACTTTTTTTTCTTCTGTTTATCCTGTTCCCCCCCCATTTGGCAGTACATAGTGCTGTAGCAGTTAGACCTGAATTGAAATCTCGCTGCTCACCGAAGTCCTGGGTTCTTGTTACGTCAGACTAAGCTTTCTCCCACCTGGGAGCACAGGAACAATGTTAAGGGCTCTGAAACGGCTGGATTCTAGAAATTCAGATGAAAGGTTACTTTAATTCTAAAGGATACACAAACCCCATGCTGCATTGAAACTGGCTGCAATACTTTGCTCATTGAAGAGGGGCTAGGTGTTTTCTCACTGCTATTAAGTAGTTCCAATGTAAAATGTGTTGTTGCTGTACTAGCTATGATGTCAGATGCAAGGCAACATCGCCACCACAGCCAAGCCTGAACATCTTAGTGTGGATTAAGTTTCAGACCATTATATGGACATGGACTATTAACAGGTTTAACTGGAAACATAACAAATAATTAGATTGCTTCCTAAATAGCGTGCATTTACTGACTGGTAGCAATGAGTTGATCCTTCAGTAAATAAGAAACCAATCAATTTGAAATAGTTTACTGTGTTAATCGGTGTCAAATAGGGGCTGCCTTTCCAGAAGCTTATGCAATGACTTAAAATGAGAACTGTGAATGGAGAAGAGGAGGACTGTTGAGAAAAGCTATTAATGTTATCAAAAATAGAATAAGTTCCTGTGAGATGGGAGTGCTGATTGAACACATGAGCTCCACTTACATTTTGTTGTGCAATAGATTATTATTTTTTTAATAAAACTGAAAGTGAATTGTGATGGAAAAGAGAGTCATTGGAGTAGAGGTTTTTTGAATGTTTTATTTATAGCAGCTTAGGAAGGATGCAGGGTGAAGTATGTGAAGTAGCTGTTCTGCACTACTCTTACAAAGGCAGGAAAGAAAAAATCTCTAAGCTGATATTAAGATTAAATAATGTCTGCTTGATGTTAGTAATTTCAAAAAAGTCACATTTTAAATTTAGACTAACAGCTTTGCTTTGACATCTGAACTTTATTATTAAATTTGCTCTTTTCCAGCTGACAATAGAATTTTTTACATTAAAGCATATTTAAGAAAAAGATATTTCTAATCCTTAAGTATCATTTGAAGCCCTGAAATGCATGGATATACTTTGTGATTAATATGTACACATGGACGCTAAAATGTGTGTTCTAGATGCTTGTGTTTATACGCAAACTACTGCAACTTTGAGTTGCTCATAAGTGCTTAATTGCAATCTGGTTAATCTTCACGGGTTTTTCTAAGCCAATTTTTTATTGTGGAGGTGGTGGTGGGGGAGCAATGGCACAGTATTCCTATTTCTTTCCTAAACATTACATGTATGTATTACATGTGCAAGTAAGAACTGTCCAACTCTTCAGTTTCACATTAGATTGGTAATACTGTTCAAAACTTTTCTTCAGCTTTTCAATATCAGGGAAGAGATATTACCAAGACTATGTGACTGGGGAGCTTTCAGACCATTGTAAAGTTAAGATGCTCACGTGAGGGCAAAAGTTGAAATGCAGAAACAGACACCTATGGATGTGCAGAGTGGTTGGGTCTGCTGAGACTTCATGAAAAGAAGATGTTTGCTCCACTCTTTTATTAACAAGAAAATTTTGGTCAACTGAAACTAAACTTTATAGGTAGGGTCAGGGGGGAAAGTTAAAGCATAATATTTCGATAATTCACTTGCAAAGACTTAGTTTTAAGTTTTTCAAGCTCTACCTTTATTTAAATAAAGGTAAAGTAACATTGGTTGGTCAGAGTCAAAAAACTTTTTTTTTCCTTTCCCCTCCCTACCTGTGAATCCAAAACCCAATTTGTTTGGGTTTTGGATTCACTAATCCCAGCTTTGCTATGGATTAGTGTGCCTTTTGTTACCATTGCTTTCATGACTGTAAATGCATTTTATTTCTATTTCACTTTAACATTCTTCAATCTCTCAGGTTTTTTCCTCCCAGCATTTTATGCACAGTATTTGAATTACATGGGCAAGATCAGGATGCTGCTCATTGAAATGTGTAACAGGTCAGCATTAACCTGTCTAGAATTCATGTCTGATAGAGCAGATACTGTTTTGATGAATTATATACCCAATATCTAAAAGCTTTTAAACAGTAAACTAAAGCCCTTTTCTTCAACAGTTCAGTGTGAGATCAGACCCCTTGTGTATTTTCAGTAATCCATGGTCAACACTGAGGCATTATTACAGTGTAACACAAGGCTTTTTGAAGGCTGGAACAAACTATTCTTGTTGCTTGAGTTGCGGTTTCTAGGTTGGTGGTGTATTAATGTGGTATATTCCTTGTGGGATATTGAAAAACCATCAACACATAAGCAATTCCTGACACTGGCAGGGTTCTCATTCACTGCATCTACGTGAAGCAGCAACTTTCTGTGACCAGCATTTATGTTCCTCTGCCTTGCTAATTTCAGACTTTAGACTGGTGTTTGTTTTTGGAAGAGCTGATGCTATTGATGGTTCAGCACTTATCATGCAGTCTGAGGAAATCTGTGTGAAGGAGGCTGTTCTTTCTGGCAAACCAAAGAATCTGGTCAGTGAAGACCTAAATAAGGCTTTTGCATTATCCCTTTACACCATCCTTGGCAGATGGGCATGCTCTGACCCTAGCTTCAGTTCAGAACCATCTCTACTTTAAGTAACTTATCCTTTAAGGCAATGTTTATGGATTCCAGGGTGAATGAAGGAGAGTGCTAAGAGGGCACTAAGTTAATTTGGAGATGGAAAGCAGCGCTGGTGTGATTTGCAGCAAATGTTGCCACTGGTACGTTTGTTGTTGGTATGTATTTTTATTTTCACTTAAACTGCACTAGATGGCAGTGGAGGTGAACCGGATTGCCAGGGATACTTGGCAGCTTCTATATCGAAACCTAACTGGCTGTAAACAGAACTGCCCAGGCCTGGCTGTGGAATAGCAGGTCACCCTCCTTGTGCTTTTGAACCCCAGAAAACCCAGCTATTGAACTATATGGGTAAGGCAGAGGACTGTCAGCTGGTGCTAGGTGGAAGGGTAAGCCTGGGACAAAACTAGGTGCCCAGCCAGAGACCTTGCTGGGAGTGGGCAGCCCTCAGTGAGGGGATGTGAGGCTGAGCTGCAGAGACACAGGACATGCTCGTGAAAGGGGCAGAATGGTGCTGAAAGGAGCTGGTAATAGTTTTTTGTTTCTTTGTTTGGTGTTTTCTAGATGTTGGTTCAGGAATCAGCTGTGATTTTTAACGTGTTTGTATTGAATGATCCTTAGCACAGCCCTGCTAGTGACTGCTACTTTATGACTGCTAAATTGCATCCTCTGAGCCTTTTGAAAGCTATTTGTTTTCATATCTCTGACATAGTGTTGTTGCTGTTCCCCATGGAAGCCTGCATGTTGTCTGTAATTAAGCTTTTTCTTTGGCCTTCTGCCATCTGGCCTTGGCAAGAGCCCTAACCTGCCTTCACCTGATCAATCTCTAAGTCCTAGTGGTAGGTAGTGGCGTTCAAAGCTAACCTTCAGGGTTTAGCAGAAGATACGTCCTGCTGATATAGCCAAGTCTTTGGCCTGCAGGGTAAACTACAGCTGTCAGCTCTGTGGGAGCCAGCTTGTTTCTCCTGAGGGTCTGGGGAAATCAGGTTTGTGATTAAACTCATTCTCTTAATTGTTCATATCTGCTAAATCAAAGATCCTTGCCTCCATCAATAAATTGGACCCCTGAAAATGCCTGATGCACTGTGAAGTGTGGGTGGCTGAGATTTTGACCAGGATGGTGTTTTCAGTATGCAAATTGAATGGGTTTGTAGACATAACATGTTTGTGGATCAGTACAAGTGTGTGAAACTCGTAAGAAATAAGAGATACAATGCTAATCTACAAGGAAAGAGTGTGTGTTTGTTGGGGGGGGGGTGAATCACAGGAGAAAAACTTGTCCATCTGATCTAGGAAAAGGCTGAGAATGACAAACTGAAACAGAGATGGCAAGTCTAAAGTGGAACTGTCGTAATTTCTTTGCTGTCTTCTGCATATCAGCAAGGGTGGGATTTTCCCTGTTGCAGACAGCAGGAAAAAAGAGCCCCTGCTCTTGTGTTGAACCAGGCACAGCATGAATTCCAAGAAGCCAGTTGTTACTTCAGGAATGAATTTGGCCCAGTGAATGTCACATTAGCACATTTGGAGCTCAAAATGGCCTTTCTGAAAATTTCTATTGATTTTTATGACAAACAAAATATCACAGACTGTGAGCACATTACTCCCTTCTGCAGTGAAATTACAAATAATACTAGTGGGACAGCTGCTGCAAGGGCATTCATCAAGGTATCTAAACATGGGGAGGGCCTCATGGTAAATCTCACACGAGAGAGTTAAGAGAATACATGAGAATTAAAATCTTGCTGTCTGATTCACTGGGGCTGAGATTGCTCATCAAATATATTTTCTGCTTTTCCAGGCTTTTTATGATCGAGGCACAGTTAATATTGAGTGATTTTGGTGCATGTAATTCAGAGGAACAAGTTATGTGGCATTTGCCCTTAATGTTGACTAAGAATTCTGCCCTGTGTAATTTCCTACTAATAATGAAGCACTTCTATAATAATAAAATATTGTCAGGTATTCTAATCAGCGAGGATAGGCTTTTTGTAACCTGTACTGCTGCATGATGTGTACCATGCACATACACTGACTGTACATATACTCTACATTGAGGCCTGTTCTTATCCCTCCTCATACCATGCCTTTCTGTTGTGCAGCCCCTGAGGGTGCTAGGTCTGAATGAAACTGTTGCTGTTGCTGCAGCAGGTCTACAACCTGAAATCACTGCTGCAGACAAAAATGATGTAGCAGAACCTGACTGGTGTCATTCCTCTTCCTCTTAAAGGAACTGAATTTCTTTAATCTCCCATGTTTCACCTGCACTGTGTATGTATGGATCTGGCAGCGGCTGAGAGACATAGCAGATGTGTCTGACTCAGAGGTTTGATGGAGGGGAAGTGAATTGGAAGGGAATATGCAAGCCACAACTGAATGGTTGGGCCTGGAATGTGAGTCATCCAGAGACTGACAGCTTTCTGCCCCTGGCACAGACTGCTGCATTGTAGGTGCACCCAGTGCATTCCCATTTGGAAGCTTAATGTGGTTCATGTGGTTCTGTATAAAGGTTGTCTTTGCAGTAGAAGATGGGTGTGCCCTCAGCAGCAGCGATTCCTTTAAGCTGGTTCGACCAAGGTCTGTAAGAGGAAAGACACATGCAAAAGAGAAGACAGTGATTGTTGAACAATCCCTTTTCTGATCACTTGTTACTTCTATTATGGACTTAAAAAAATATGTGATTTCTGCTTTCTAGAACTGTTTTGTCCTTTTCTCTGGATATGAGTGTCTGCTTTTGGTCTCTTGGGTAAAGACTGGAGCTGGTTCCTTACCAAGTTGGTGTTTTATGTTAATGAAGGTTGTTTGTTTGTTTTGTTTTGGTTCATTTTTGTTTGGGTTTTTTTGTTTGGTTTTTTTTGGGGGGGGGGAAGGTGGGGTTGTTGTTGTTGGTTTGGTTTGATTGGTTTATTTTTTGCCCGCTGCAAAAAAGGAAGCTGTGGTGTAGGAAGGAGCCTTACCTTCTGGGCATGGTAACTGACTGTGCACTGGGTCTGCAGGGATATGGTAAATGGAGCCACCACCAGTGTGGTTCTACTGGGACAATCCAGCCTTGCTTTCCATATCAGGGGTATGGAGGCAGTGGTTTGTTTTGAATTGGACCCCATACCGGAGCTGTAACCTCTTGTATTCCTGGTAATCATAGAATAGTTAGGGTTGGAAAGGACCTTAAGATCATCCAGTTCCAGCCCCCCTGCCATGGGCAGAGACACCTCACACTAAACCATATCACCCAAGGCTTTGTCCAACCTGGCCTTGAACACCACCAGGGATGGAGCATTCACAGCTTCCCTGGGCAACCCATTCCAGTGCCTCACCATCCTCACAGTAAAGAATTTCTTCCTCATATCCAATCTAAACTTCCCCCGTTTAAGTTTGAACCTGTTACTCCTGGTCCTCTCACTACATATGACATTGGAATCTGACCAAATATTAAAAATCCATTTTTCTGGCAGCATGGAGAGAATTTTCATGTGTTTTTTGATTATTCTAAGGATTGGAAGGACAAGAAGAGGCATCTTCCTGGTTATGTCACTAAACCATTAAACTTCTTTTTCTTGTCATGGCTGATATGTTCTGTTTACCTACTTTTGTATTCACTTTGTTCTTTTTAAACACCTATACTTTCATATGTGTAAGCAAGGTATTTAATTTTGAATTTCTTCATTGCAAATGTTTCCCTTCAACTTCCTTCTCTCTTCCCAAGGTAATGGAAATCTATAGCATATTCTCCACAAGACCTTTGTTCTTGTAAGATGAGTTATACTTTAGCTTGGAACATATCATTGTTGTCTTTTTAACTTGAAGCCCAGCAGCAGAATTTTCCTCAAGACTTCAGTCTGAGTATTTTATTTTCCTGAAGTGCTGCAAGAGAAAGTTCTTGTAATCCATCTTGGATATACGCAGAGAATTTAAAGCTTAGCTAGCAGAGAAAATGAAAAATAGGTGGATCCTGCAGTATTTTATGTTTTAATATGGTAATAGATGAGAGGTTGACTACAAGTTAAGTGGATGTAACTGCAAGCATATGCTTGGGCTTATACATCTGCATGTACATGTATAGGTTAGCTGAGGCTGCCAGTCATTATAGGTCAGATGTGAGGATGATTAAGCATGATTTTTAAGGCTTGTCTTAAAAAGAGCTATTTCCAGAGTCCTGCTCTGTGACTGCATCTCTGTCACCCTTCTTTGTGACCTTTCATCTGTTATCCAGTATGTGTCAGTCACTGCTCTGTTGTTGCAAGGTTGTCTGTGGAGAAACCCTACCAAGTACTGCAGAGCTAGAGCAAAAGAAAGCCGCTCACTTTCAAGAGATGTCAAAGACATTTTTCCATGCTGTACAACCGGCTGCTCTATCCTGAGGTGTGAGACCAGGTCTTGCTAATGTCCTTCGTAGGATAATATGCCTAATGTCTTCCAAGGAGTCCATGGGTGCAGTGGCTGTATTTGGAAACGCATCCTGCTTTCAGACCTTCTATTCTGTACCTTATTTTTTTCATGAGTTCTGATGTGGGAGCATCTACATTCTTCCTACATAAAAATAACTCATTTATACTGTTTCCTTGTCCCTGCCCTCTCTACATTATGTGAGGTTTCTTTTGGGGGGGTGTCATAGCTGGGTCTTAATTTCAGTAACTGAAAACTCTGTGAGTGAAGCCTTCCTTTTAAATAGGAATACAGAAACACATACAGATTTTATTGTTGATATGTATTTAAGGGTTAGGATTGAAACTTATATTCAATGTTCTGGCAGAGAGGCTTCCCATATGACTAAGTTTAGAAATCAGATTTCAAAAGCAGCACTGTGAGGTTTGATCTCATGGTGTGCTATGACAGGCATACAGACAGCAATATCTGTATCCTTGGATGATGTTTAGGAGTTCTATCACAGGAATTGATGGAGCTGGATTCTCATACCCCGTGAACTACTGGGCTTACAACGCTCGAACAAGTGTTTACATAGCTAGGTAATGCCATGAGGGAAGAGTGAAATTCTGGAGGAGGTCCCTTATGCTTCTATGGGCACACTTGAGTTGTTAGTGGTTTATAAGTTGCTCCCCTGGAACAAAGTTAGGTTGCTTGGCGCAAACAGGGGAGACATTGCTGGTTTCTCATGGGTTTTGTGCATTCTAATATTCTTCCTTTGGCATGTTGTCTTCCAGAAAATATTCTTCTTGACTCTCTGTTGATCTGAGCCTCTGCAGCTACTTTCCAAGCATGCTGTGTGAACTGCTACATATTCTGTTAGAGCCAGGTCACCAGCTGGGTGACTTGTATGAAACCATCTCCTTGCTAAGAAGACGCTGTTGGTGACCTGAGTCATTGTCTCTTTAATGGACAAGTTTTATTAACTACTTGGGTGCAGGTTCTGAAAGGATATGTTCAGCATGGCAGGCATTCAAGATGGAGAGATACTCAAGACAGGCCTCTGATGCCTTCTTGTGAGTTCTTCTTGTGAGTGATTAGATCACTACACAAAAACAGTGTGTCTCTGGGAACAGAATGCTGCTTGCTTAAAGCTTAAATACTTCTGGGAAATGCATTAAAACAGTAGCATATTCCCAGAAATGCCAGCAAGCCTGTTGTTAATCAACTGTGTATGGCCAGGTGTTCTCCCTGCACATCTCAAGACAATTTCCAAGATTTATTGTGCAACAGACGTGAAACTTTATGCTTTTTTAGTTTTCTGGTGTGTTTCTTGACCCTTTTCTAAATAATGGAGATTTTTGCCATCTTCCTGATCTGTTTATATAGGAATCAAAAAGGCATATCAGAAAACTCTAGTACTGGAAGTTCAACAGCTGTCATAACAGTGGAAAGCAATTATTTTGAAAAGGGTATGTTGCAGTGACAGTCCTCAAGTGTACTTCATGTGCCTTGTTGTTTTTCTTCTCTTACATTCAAGAAACAATCATATTAATCACTATATACAGTCTTAATTTTTCAGAAGCTGCTTTGTAATACTTGTGTAGTCTACCAGAGTTTATTGCTATTGCTTACAGACAATGCAGGAAAAGTTCTAGTGGCTGGATTGCAGCCTATGCTTTTCCAAGTTAGGGAGAAGACAAGAAAGCAGGGAAGACATAATTATGATCAAAAAGTAGGTTGTTATTAAATTAATAGACCTTGGTTTGAACTTCCATTGTTGTATAATTGCTATGCAGGAGTTCTGTGGGTTATTGTATGCTTTCTATCAGATGTCAAGTCATGCAAATATTTATTGCAAGCCTTTCATAAATGGAGCAGTCCATTTGTAAGTCTGTCTTGCTCACTTTCAGCTGGGACTCCAGATGGGTGAAGAGTGCAGCTCAGCCTGCTGCCCCTGCCCTCCCAAGGGGCACAGCAAACAACAAGATTTCACTGATTGGCCTTCAGAAAACCTGTTCTGTGGCTAGCAGTATTGGTTGAGCTGCCAACAGGGAAGAGACCATTTACTTAAACAGCTTTTTAGTCCTAATCTATTGGAGTTTGTCCTTCAAAATCCCAATTTTCTTCTTGAAGTGGTTCATAGACTTAATTTTGTCGAAGGTTTGACCCAGTTTATTTTTATTTAAATCCTAGAAAACATTTATTCTGATTTTCCAAGCCATCATTTTTTCTTGCGTCTCACTAGACACAATGCCTCTGTACCCTTTCTTCTCCTCCTATTTGCTGAGTTTGAAACCTTTTATTAGTTAAGAGTGGCTAAGATGGGGAACTAGCTACCTCTGTATATGCTAGACTAGGAAGGCTGTTTGATGCCTACCTTGTGAAAACACAGCAAGAAAAAAACATGGAAAGCATGTCGCATTCCCTGGCACAGTGTGGAAACACCTTGACTTGCTTTAGAGTTGCTATGGCCGTTCATGGCTGAAAAGGTTATTCAACATAACTAATGGTGGCAGAGCGGGGTCCTGGAGAAATAATTACAGTGTCTGTCAGAAAAAGGTTTGCTTCAAAGTAAAAAGAAAATGAACGTATCTGTTTGCCGAATGCTGCATGTAGCATAGAAGTGAAACTCAAGAAATGAAGATGGAGTTGCATAAGTAAACAGAAAATCCTGCCTGATTGTCAATACCACAGACTTTGGACACTGTTACTTTCTGAGTATCTGATGACTTACGTGGTTATCTATATGCAAATATAAGTGCCTAATATTGTAATATGCCAATCAGAAGAGGTTTCTCCCCACTTCTTTGACTTACTTTCTCTACCAGCAAAATAGGAATTAGTGTCTGTTTGTGCTGGAGGTGTGAATTATGAGTTAGGGATTTGTATTTTCCTGAGGCTTTAACAGTGGTTTGAAAAATCTTCTCATATTAATTATTTCCTATCTCCCAATACAGGTTAATTCCAGATTACAGGTGTGGAAATTGAGATGGGGAAACTGAGATGGGGAAATTGAGACAGGGAAGCCAAAGAGAGATATATATAAAATTTAATCTGTGAGTCTGTTTCTGAATGTCTTCACAAAGCAGCCTCTCTAATGCTTAGGAGAAGTTTTGAAAGTGCAAGCTTACTAAGTGCCAAACATTGTAGACATTTGTACCCTTGAAAACTGCAAAATCACTCCCTTGGGTGGGGAATACTCATAAAGAAAAAACTTATCTTAAAACAAAACAAATAATATGATCTTCTGTGCTGCTTGCAGCTGCTCTTGGCCTTAAGAAGTTGGTATGCTGCTTTTTTCAGGGCAGTGGCGCTTAGATGTACATTCTAGTCAGCAAGAATAAGCCAGTCAAGACAGAATGAACCCAGCAGGTCTTATGAGCCTCCTTGTATGAGTGTGTATGGATGAGTATGATTAGTTAATAAGTTCACTTTGCTTGAATGGGCGGCTTGAATTTGGTGGGCTGTAACTGTGGCAAGGGGGTTGGAACTAGATGATCTTTAAGGTCCCTTCCAACTCAAACTATTCTATAATTTGATGAATGAAGCACATGAGAATTTCTTCTGTGTAAATCCAGTGCGAGCACAGGTACCTTGGGTTTGCATTGGAGCAGCACTGAGGTTGCACACTGAGAACGAAAGCACAGTAGGTATTTCTCTGATTGACACAACTTCTGATAGCTGATGTTTATATTCTTTGCTTCCAAGCTGTGATTTTGTAACCCTGCTGTTAGCAAGGTAGCACTGAAGATTTGAAAAATAATAAATATACCTCCACATTTTTCAGCATTTAGTTTTATTATAGTGCTGTATGAATGCTTGTGAAAGTAAGTTATTAATAGCATTGAATTTGGCTGGTGCAAGACATGCTGCATGTAGATGCGAACAGGCTTTTTGTTTTGTGCAACTCTGATGGTATTGCTTTGTCCTGATCTGACGGAGCTGTTAACACCCAGGGGAATGCAAGAATGGTACAAGTTAGGATGATTTTGGGGAAAACCAGATTTGTTCTTTATGCATCCTTGATTCTTTACCCACTGGCTCTACTAAGCTTTATAGTATTAACAATTTCAGAAGAGAAAGGGCTTGTTTTGGTTTTGTTTTTTTTTTTTTTTTTTTCTTTTTGCCAGCAAATGCTGAAACAAATGAAAGGAAAATTAAGAATGTTGAGATGTTTTGTCAATATATTTGAAAAGAGTATGAATTAATTCATCTTTTTTATAAGTCACAAAAACTTGATTGGAAGTGTTTTGATCTAGTCATAAGGAAATAGGTATAGTTAGAGAAAAGGTGAAAATCTGTTTAGAAACATCAATATCTCTGTAATCTGTGTGTAAAAGGGACTTGGAAAGGTTAAAAAGTCATTGGACCACAAATGCAGAGTTTAGTGCTATTAGAATTTCATCTCAGTGACTGTATTAAAAATCAGGGGTATTTAAATAGACTTTGAGAGCTGTCACGCAGCACACACTATCTAGAAAGGGAAACCTTATCCTGCTAGCTTTGATTGAAAACTATTTAGACTTATCATCAAGTGTAACGCAGCACTTCATGCTCTATGTTCACTAGTACACACAATATCAATCATTCAAAGTACATTGCTGTGTATGCTATAATGGGTTGTTGTGATGAATTGTGTAAGGGCAAGGCTTGAAAAATCACTTGCCTTTGTTTTCCAATCAAAGAATTCCTCCATGCTTGCTGTCACATGGGAAAGTGTAGTTGTACCAGAAGGCTAAGTGTCTTGTCTTGAACAACATGTTAAAGATACAGTTTTTGCAAGGGGTGTGAAATTAAAGCAAATACTTCATTTTTTTTTTTATTTTTTAATTATTTTTTGAATATAATTTTTTTTTAAATTTATTATTTTTTGATTTTTTTTTGAGCTTCTTGATTTAGCGATCAGATCTCTGATCATAAGAAGGATGTGGGCCTGTTGGAGCCTCTCTGGAGGGAGCCACAAAGATGGCTGTAACACCTCTCTTATGGAGACAGGCTGAGAGAGCTGGGCTTGTTCAGCCTAGAGAAGAGGAGGCTCAGAAGAGACCTTAAAGCAGCTTCCAGTCCTAATGGGGCTGACAAGAAAGCTGGAGAGGAGCTTTCTGCAATGGTCTTTAGGGATTCAACAAGGGGGGGAATAGCTTTAAACTAAAAGAAGGTAGATTTAGATTAGACATTAGGAAGGAATTCCTTACAATGAGGGTGGTGAGACGCTGGCGCAGGTTGCCCAGAGAAGCTGTGGCTGCCCCATCCCTGTCAGTGTTCAAGCCAAGGTTGTATGGGACTTTGAGCAGCATGGTCTAGTGGAAGGTGTTCCTGCACATAGCATAGTCTCTATGATTGCCATCAAGATCCAAAGAGGTTGGAACTATAAAATCTTTAAGGTCCCTTCTAACCTTAACTATTTCATGATTCCATGATGACAATTGGCTGTATTTATGAAAACACTGAGTCTCAGCAGAGGTATATTTAATGATTTAATGTGAGATGGGATGGAGGTTATTTCCCCTCCCCCCGTTATTAAACAGTGGCAGCATGATCAGTCTTCCTTGTAGATAATTTTCTAAACTGCTGTTTATCATAATTATTGAATGAGCTGCTGTTTAATTTCTAGGCTTTCTGATGGACCTGCAGTATTGAGGCGTGGTGCCTGCCACCTGGACGTAGCCTTCTACCTGAAGCATCGCCACCAGCATAAGGTGTGATTCTGTTATGTACAGGCCAGCACCACTGGTGTCTGTATCTTGCAAAGGTTGGGGATGTTCACTTATTTCTAAGTGGCCACAGAAAAAATTTCTTTGTATGTTTTCTGTAAAATAATTCCATAACATGATCACACACAATGAAGACAGTTTACTACTGAATTGAGGAAACACAGTTATCTTGGTATCATAGAGACACAAGCAACCTATTTTCAAGGTGTTAGTGTTGTTTGGGAAGATAGAACAAGAGAAGCATAGTGCTAATATTGTGTTATGCCACTGAGAGAGTGGTCTGCAATACAGTGAAGGAGTGCTCCAAAGGCTTCAGCAAGGAAGCTCAAGGGTTAGGTAATTAGAGAGCTTAGAGCTGGTGATGGACATGGCAGGGTGTGCATCAGTGCTGCTATAACACTGTTTATTATGACTGTATGTGTTCACCTGTAGTTATAAAAGTATAATAGGTCAGGGTGTAATTAGCCATTCTAAATTAGCATTTACTAACTACACATAACCTCTCCTGTTTTCCTGTAAACTGCTCTGGCACATGTCAAATGTGGAGAGTATACTGATGAGCACAATAAATGATTCCTTAGGCTTTGCAAAGGTTTTACTCAAACGGAAATACCATGCATTTGAATTGCAGCCACTGATGCAGACTTTACAGTGTCAAACTGTGTCTATACATCATTGGATTAATCTTTCCTTTCAAAAAATTTATGAAAATATATGAATTGTTT
This sequence comes from Psilopsiagon aurifrons, assembly GCA_025447955.1. Lineage (NCBI taxonomy): Eukaryota > Metazoa > Chordata > Aves > Psittaciformes > Psittacidae > Psilopsiagon > Psilopsiagon aurifrons. The sequence goes on along the minus strand of JAOEHY010007313.1, from coordinate 6,476 downwards.
GCATCGATCTTGCTGTCACCTCATGTCTCTATGGAAATTGACATACAAATGTTAATGCCCAGAAAAGATAGAGAGATTATATGGAGCATATTGCTGTAATCTGCAGGGAAGGTTATTCATGAAAACTTGATTGTTTTACATAATCCTGTCAAAATACCTCCTAAGGTAAAGTAGGAATGTAGTTAACGTGATTTTGCCATGTCAGTCTCCCTATTTAAGCTGTCCTTGCCTTAGGTATAGCTCTTGAGCTAACAACTACCCCATCTGATTTTGAATTTGAGGTGTTGTTTACACTAATACTGCTGCATTTTAATTTTAATGTCAGATCTTACTGATGAGTGCTTATGTGTAGAAAGTGGCTCTAGCCCCTTCAAGAGCTGACTTGTAAGGTATCAGAGATACTGCCAGGATGAATGCAGTGCAGTGAAGTTTTCTGGCTTCTAGAATGTGGAAAATGATCCCGCTGCCTCAATTTTTGCTGCTATTAGAAACCTTGAGGTTGTCTTAAATAATGTTTTCTTCTTATTTTTTGCTAAACTTTGAAGGCTGTCTGTCTGTTGCTGTGAGATCTTTCAGTATAAAGAATGCTCAGCCCTCTTATTGTGCCTCCTGACTCTCCTGGATGGAGATCTGAGAACTCAAGATTTGAATATCGCCTTTTCCACCACATCCTTCTCCTTTCCCAAGAGTGCAAAATCTCAGTCTCACTCTGAGACTGCAGTCTGGATTGAGACAGGCAGTTAACAAGAATGTCCAGTGCTCAGGATTTACTTGGTACCTTGAAGCTGGGATAGAGGAGCAGGATCTGCAGGGTAGCTGGAAGACAGATCTATGTTGTTGAGTAGCATCACCTTGTAAGGTGCTGGGGTTCCACTATCAATTAGATTAAGATCAATTAGATCAAGGCTTAGATGTGTCAAGCAGTGGTCTTGTTTTGCCATTTATCCTACAATTCCTTTGGTTTGTATAAAGCTAGATTAACATATTAAAAAAAAAAAAAAGTATGCGGGTGTTCTTAGTGCTTAATATTTTGGTTACCCAATAAATATGCTCTGCTACTAGCAATTTGTATGCTGTGCTTCTCCCACTGCAGCCAAAGAGGACAGAGGCGCTTGTACAGAGAGTTCCTTGAGAGCAGCATAAACTGTTCCACAATTTCTGCAAAGAAAACGTATTACTTAAGGTTGTGTTGTTAGCAAAGTTTAAGAAGTATGATTCTGTGTTTGATCAGCTCTGACAGATACAGCTGTATACAGGGCTGTATAAACTTCTATTTGGATAAGACATGACTGTGTAAATACTGTGGAATTCGTGTCGGGAAACATTCTTTGATGGCAAAGAAGAGTGCCCATAGTATTTAAATTTCAGGTTTGAAGTGTTTTTGTTGGGGTTTGGGATTTTTTTCTTGGCTTTTGGTTGAAGCATTGTAAACAGAAAAAGGTGTGGCAGCTGATGTGGAGGGAAGCCTTGTGAATGATGCTTCTGGTGGGAAAATGTAATTTTGTTGCAAGAGAGAGACACTTAAAAATGAATGAAGGCTGCTAAGAGAGCAGGCTTAGTACTTCCTCCTTGTTCATATATGGCCTAAAAAAATATTGTGATATGTACTAGAAAGACATCAAGTCAACAGACCAGAGTTTTTGGAATCTGGGCTGCATTTGAGAATTTAGATGTATAGATCACATTCAGACAACACCGGGGTTTTGCTAGAGCTGGCTTTATTTTTCTTTTAAGATTAAATTTTGGTGACTTTAAATATACTATCTTAAATTTCTGGCTTTTGTGTAATACTAAACCACAATGTTCTGTAATTTCATGCTAGTGTACTTTTTAAGAACCCTATGCACTATAAAAAAATGAATCAATAGCTAACCTGCAGGACTTCTGTGCTGCTCCTGTATACCAGGGGCAAGGAATAAGAAATTTAGTTTGACATAGCTGCTGTTACAAAGTAAGACTTTGAGCAGGGAGGGCTTAGCTAGCACTGTAAATGAGAAAATCTGGGAGATATTTCATATGGCTAAATTCAGGGCAGAGTTTAAACAAGAGGGCAATGTGTTCCATGAATGATTACAAAACTAAAGAAAATGGACTTTCTGTTTAGCAGAATAAGCTGTTAATATACAGTCAAGTTTGTCTTTTTAGGACAATAACATGCATTCAGTCTGTCTGAGAAGCCTATATTTCTTCTTGGTGGTGTTGCACTGCTGACTGATATATTAGAGATACAAAGCCTGTATCTCTAAAATACCTAGAATAAGCAAAGTTTGAGCAATGCAGATTTCTGCAGTTCTAAAAAAGGCAAAGTGAGCTGCCTCCTCTGAACTTCTGAAAGCATGAGACATAGAGCTGAGCCATATCAGTTTCTCTGGCACGGTCCCTGTTCTTGGCCTTATCAAATGAAATGCAAGATCAAAACATCCAGTGTCTAGGAAGGGAGTGATAGGAATTGATAGATGACACACCTCAGTTTATCTGTGTGATCAGATAAGAGGTGCCTCTAGACAGATATTCTGTCTTTAGCAGTGGATAGATGTTAAGTATGGGGGGGGGAATATAAAAAAAGTACAGACTGTTTGTTCCCCAGTTTCTTCTCTGGGAGTTTATGGTTCGGTGACACCCTAGCTGGGATCTGCAGACTGTGTGTCATGATTCTTATCCCTGGTGAGCACTATGGGCTCATCCAATCTCTCAAACCCATTTACATTTTTTTGACCTTTGGAATGTCCAGTGGCAACAGATTTAGTATCTATTGTTTGGCTGGAGGGGTGAAAGGGAAAGTAGGATTGATCTAAATTATAATTAGTTCTAAACCAATTAAAAGGCAGGAGAAGATTAATAGAGGTAGAAGGCTTTGTAAGGACGAGTAGAACTTCTTGGAGGAAACAACAGGCAAATTTAATGTCCATTAGACAGGCAGTTTTGTTTCTCTGAGGAAAGCTATAATAAACAGCTGTTACATCAAAACACTTGCCTGGGTAGGACAAAGGTGAGCTAAGGGAGTTTTCTACAGTGTTTTGAGGGTGGAAGGAGGGATGTTGTTTGTCAGTGACCAGGAGAAAGTAGTTGGTGCCTGAACAGGCATACTCAATCCACAGGTCAAGATATCTAGTTCAGTAATACTTGCCAAGGCTTCCAAGGTAAAAGCAAATATGTACAGATATAAGTAAAGTGTACAGCCTCTTCAAGGAAATATTTTTCTTGAGTTTTATGTGTCTGGGTGAAAAAATAAATGTAGGTTTGTGTTTGGGGTTGGATGTGAAGTTTCGCAAGCTGGACATATGGGCAGCTAGATAAAAGTTGTCAGTCGGGGGACTAGCTGAATGCTGCAGTTCCCTCTGGTATTATGCAAGGGTGTACATGCAAAGTGGTAAAGGCTCCTACCTTTAACCCCTGGAAGCAGGCACCAACATTAGAGCAAATGGACTTAGAAAAATGGAATGGTTGTGGTGCAGGAAAGTGTTTTCTGTGATTTTCAGACTGTCCTGTAAGCATGAGAAAAGTGTAAAGAGAAGTCAAGATATCACTGCCTGCAGCCTACAACATTCTGAATCTGACCGAGACTCCCACAGGATTCGAGCAAACTTACAATTAATGTAAAACCTACCGAGTTTCTGAGATTCCCTGGTGAACTCATGTTTACTTAAATTTATTTTTCCCTCTTGGACCATGCAAATCCTAAAAACTGAAGTTGCTTTCAAGTCTGCTGTTTCCATGTGGCTCAGAAAGGAGAAGGAGAAATGGAGATTGCTTCTTAAAAATTATTCAAGAGTTGCATCTAAACTATTCTTCTCTAGTGCTGTTTTGAGGAAACTGAGAAAGATGTTTGTGAGACTTTAATGCAGGGAGTTTTGATTTATTTTGCAGAGCAATGTTAATTTATTTTCCTTTTATACTTTAGATGTACTGGAATTGCATTCCAGCTATATGATTATGCAAAGTTGTCATGTAGAAGTAGAAGAATGCAACACAAATTACAGTCTCCTTAAGCTGCATCACCCAAGTCTTGGTTTTCAGTAATATGCTCATGCAAGTAAATAAGCCAGACCCCTTTTTCAAAACAAACAAAAAAACCCCACAATCCCCAGGCCCACCAAAACTGTGGTGTACCTAAAAGAAAGGGTATGAGCAGTACGAGCAGAAAAAGCCCTCATCATATGTCGAGATTACCTAGTAATTAAAAAGCCAAGCAATTTGGGTTAAGAGGTGGATTAATTAGATAAAATACCAGGAAATCTAATTTAGTCAGTGATTTATTTTTAATTCAAGTCAAGAAGATCTTATCATGGCTTCTTGTAGGGACCCAGTCATATTTAATTATACTCCTGTGTAATGACCTACATCTCTCAAGTTTTGTGTGTATTATAGTTTATTTTATTTGTAAATAGATATACAATTAAGATGTATAGTATCAAGATGTGAAGTATCAAGACCATTTAGATTGGCAGTTTTGATGCATTAATACCGAAACTGCAGAAAGAGACAGTTCAAGGCCTTATCATTGAAATACAGCTGGTGACCTCAGGTAGTGGATTTTCTTAATTCCCTCCCATATATCAAGAATGTATTTTTCTGTTCATGGCATTCATGGCATTAGAACATGGCATTTTACCACTGGGTTCTTAATTCTTGATGGAAGGCGGACAGGCAGCAAGTGCACCTTTCTTGTATAGTTAAATATGCTTTGAAAGCTGATTGTTGTCCTAAACACTTTCCTAAACAGACACATTAGAAAATGCACATATCCAAAATGAAGATTGCATAGACTGAAACAGGGTGCTGGTGACGACTCTGCAGATAAGCACATTGGCACAGGATTAGATGAAGCTGTCCAATAACGAAGAGCTTTGTAATATAGGTGCACAGGCACAGTTGTTGAGTGTTCGCATATAACTTAAAATGTTTAACTGCTGTGTGTAACAGCCTAATCTAGTATTGATTCAGCTTTATCTTTTTATAAAGTATGTGAAGGATAAGCACCATCAGGCCTGTTGCATGTAATACCTCACATAATTGTGTACTAAATGGTATGGTACGCTATACAGCAACCTAGGTTGGAAAGAGAACATTACTTGGTCAGTGTTGCAGTAGATTGAGATGCATCTATTGTAAATTTTTTCACTATCTAGCAATTAACCTTGAGTACAATTGGCATGTACTCCTGTCACACTTTGTTACTTTTCAGCATGTATTTGTTGGTTGTTTTATTTTTTTTTTTTCAGGTCCCCTGGAGTGGTCAATTCACTGTTCTATGTAAATACCAAACTCGCTAACTTACCCTCTAAAATCTTAAATTTTAGATACCATCCAAAGTAAAATAGGCTTTGTAATCTACAGACAGCAGGATGGAGCTCTCAGTAGCTATGTAAAAAACTAAAAGCCATGCTTGTGTGTTTTGGGGAAGCAAGTGATAGATGGGGAGTGGGGAAGGCATTCAAATTCGAATTTTAATTTTTGATTGATAAATTAAGTTCATAGTGCAGTAAGTCTTATGGATTTTTTTTTTTCCCTAAAGGTCTGATGCAGTGATACTACTTTAGAGAAAGTTAAATTAACTACAAAGTGAAATTAATTGCCCTTCTTGGGACACTTACTTTGGATGTGCTTTTTTGTAGGCAGGTTTAAATGCATTATGCCTAAATAACTACCTGACCACTGCATTTGTCTTTCACAATGCAATCTAATTGTATACTGAGACTTTAGTATAACAAGTTATTTCACATCTCTGTTAAACTGATTAGTAGTGTGATTGAGACATGACTAACCCAAATGACAAAGTAATAATAAGAGTAAAGCCTGTCTGACAAGCAAATGAAGTCTGCAAAGTCAGCATCACTGGTGAGAACTACTGCTTACTTAAATACACCTTAGAGCATCAGTGAAAGCTTTATCTTGGTTTCAAACTGCTATCTATAAAGGGCTAGTAATTTCTATATAACTCTGGTATTAATCTACATTTATGCTGCTGTTTGCCAATTGTATTTACAGAATTTTTCACTCAGTAATTCATAAAAATCTCCTTTGACTTCTGGTTATATGATGTGGAAGTTCAGTAAATGCAGCTGTATTTGAAGACCCAAGCATTTTCTTTATCCTTCACCTCTTTGATCTGTGGCATTTGGGCAGGTTATTCTTCCTAGATTACAGATATATTTTATGTAAAGTAAAAGCTGTAGGCAACAGTACTGTTGTTGTCTTGCCATACCACCAGTACACATCTTTTGTCACCTTGAGTACCGTTCTGTGCTTGCAGGGTGAAAGGGGAGGAAGTGGTACCTGTCTGATGGATGTCATAGAATAGTTAGGGTCGGAAAGGACCTTAAGATCATTTAATTCTGGCCCCCCTGCCATGGGCAGGGACACCTCCCACTAAACCATGCCACCCAAGGCTCCGTCCAACCTGGCCTTGAACACCACCAGCAATGGAGCATTCACAACTTCCCTGGACAACCCATTCCAGTGCCTCACCACCCTCA
>JAOEHY010007312.1:0-15547 GCA_025447955.1 Psilopsiagon aurifrons | reverse complement strand
GGAGGAAGCAGAGACAGGGCACCTGACCCAAACTGACCAAAGAGGTATTCCATACCACAGCACATCATGGCCAGGATATAAAAAAAACAGAGGGCAGAGACCCAGAAGGGTGGGGTTCACTGCGGGGTTGGGCTTGGTATCGGGTGGTGAGCAGCTCTTTCCTTGTATTTCCCTTGTCATTATTATTACTAGTGGTAGCAGTAGCGGTTTGTGTTATACCTTAGTTACTAAACTGTTCTTATCTTAACCTGTTGGAGTCGCATTCTTTCGATTCTTTTCCCCATCCCTCCAGGAGCTGGGGGGAAGAAAGAGGGGGGAGTGAGTGAGCAAACTGCGTGGCTGACTGGTTAAACCACGACAGCTGCAAATAAGTAGCTTATAGTAAGTTTAGTATCCTATTCCCAAGTATCACTAAAATCTTCAAATAAATGAAAAAATTTTGAGACTTATAGTTAAGGATAGTAAGAAATTAATTTTTCAACCACATACTAACTAGTGAGCTTTCATGTGTCGTGTATGGTACAACAGAATGAAAACCCTTGTCAGTCACTGACTTTCAGAACTTCTGATGAACTGTGTGTGTTACCTGATGCTATTACTAAGTTAATCAGGCAGGCAATCTGGCTTTTATTTACTGACTTCTACATCAGCTTAGTAGAGTTTTCTTTATGGAAAAGGAATTTAGACTATGTAACTGTTTAGTATCCCTGCAAAACTTCCTCAAGTCAATGAGTGAAAGAAGTTGTTTCTGGATGCTACTTTTTATCATTACTAACTATGCCATAGTGATTCTTGCTGTTTATACATTACTCACTTATTTCTTCCTGTAGTGTCTCTTGCTTCTGTTTCTGAATCCCTGTCTCCTGCTCAAGATCTTCTATCTTGCTGTCTTTATCAGTGATCTTCTGATTAAGTTCTTTTACTAGCCTTTCATAATCAGCTATTTCCATATCCATCAGTGTGCTTTTTTGAGCATCCTGCAAATTACACACAGTGAAGTTACAGCTTACTATCTACTTTGGCTGCTAAGATTGATTTTTTTTTTAGTTATATTAAAAAACTTTATTACCCATCTAAAAAAACCTCTATAGCTATCCATATCCACAAGCAACACCCATCCATCAGGTTTCCATATCCTCATTATATAACCTGTTTATAATCAAAACCCAGAAGCTTTGAAAAACTTGTTGCTAATTTTAAGAATTTCACTAGTAGGTATTTTGCAGATTCCAGTTGCTATGATCTTCAGTCCTTACAAGGGCAGTTTCTGAATAGTGCATCACACAAGTACTCTGGACATCTGAATGCTAACCCTATTTTGACTGATGACAGGCCACATAACACAAGCTAAAACAAACAAAAAATTAAAACCCAACCAACCAACCAAAAATCCCTTAACCCAACACCCCCAAAAACTTCCCAACAAACCCAGAAGTACACAGCAGGTCTCCAAACATAAAACCAGGCCTAAAAGCCTTATGCTTTCCCTTTTGCAAACCTTGCCTTTCTAATCCTCAGAACAGAAAGGGAGACATTCAACACAGCAAGATGGTCCAAAATCTTTGGTAGCCCATTAAGCATTAACATGAACAGCACCTTTACCTTTCTGGCCAGCTCTAGCTCTTGCATAGTTTTCTGCAGATGTTTCTTTTCCTTCTGAAGTTGCATCTGAAGCTCCTCCATTTCTCGGAGAGCACCGCTATGTTCCTGAAATTTAAATCCTTCTCAATTATGCCGGCCAATTTCAAAATAGATGTCAGCATGTATTTATGCTTACATACACATACTTGGGTTGTACAGAGATAATTGATTACTTTTTTCTGCTTTAGGAAATCACCAGGAACCAAAGAAAACTCCAAATTAAGAAGTGTTTTTTCAGGTTCTGTCATCCCCAGCCTACTCCAAGTGACAGCCTTGCAAAATTCTTTCAGTGAACAGATCACGCGCTCAAAAAAAGACCAAGTCAAGTAACAAGAAGAGAAAGTATAGACCTTGTTCCATAAAAACTACAGTTTACAATGGTCTAACAGAAGCCACATCCACTGAAAGCAATGCTTTAGCTCATGCACCATCTCTACAGAATACTACCTTTGTTTTCTGTTCTTTTAGAAGCTTTTCAGCTTCTAGTTCTTTGTCAGCCTTTGCCTTGGCTTTTTGTATCTCCAGTATCTGAGCTTCCAGCAGCTTAGCATTATGTTGCAGTGTTTCAACACGAGCCAGGAGGTCTTCATTAGCAGAGCGTAACTGGTCATGCTGAAATAACCACAGTGGAAGGATAAAAAATTGATCTGTCAAAGTTGCATGCAAATTCAGCTAAGATATTGTCTGTATTTAAAACACAAACTCTGATTTTCATGCAACTCCCTTTCAAACAGCACTCCTGCAAGTGAGTCTTCTCCATCTAACTGTTTTAAACCATACTAAGAAACAGGCTAACTTAAAGTCACTGGCACAATTTGATTACTTTGTTCAGAGTCTCTATAATGCAGATTAAGAATAAAGTATAAGTGAAAGAAGCTGCTAATTACATAACCAGTGTTTTTATTTATAACATACTTCATAACAACTTGAAAAATTCAAGGCCTGCATAATCAGCGAAATACATACTACTATTTGCCATTTCTTCCTATGCTATTCACTACTAGCTTCCATTTATAAGGAAATTGTAGTCTAGGTGGATCTTCAGTGTAATTATATATGGCGACTGGGAGTTTAAATCCTAAATCCCATACTCGTTGCAGCTAGCTTTACAAAAACGCATCTCACAGCTGCTTAATTACTATCTGAGACTCTTGCAAGTGCCACTATAGTACTCTACAATGCATCCTGAAGTCTCATCCTTGTAAATGACACAGAACCCCATAATTAATTTAGTATGTTTAAACACACTGTTTATTAAACAACAAAACCACATTTTGTCTAAGAAACAGAAGAAAGAAACCCCAAAACCAGTGTAACAGTTAAAGATGCTGCACTTAATGAGAAGCATATGCAGACGTGAAACCAGTGACAGAATGTAAGTTTGCAGGAGAGTTGTAGGGCCAAATCAAGCCAGAGGTGATCACTTGCTCTTTTTTGTGAGTTGACCTGGGGTAAATTAAAACTTCCTATTGAAAAAGCCAGATATTCTAGATATATTGACCTTTGTCACAGCCCAGACAGAATACCGGATGTTGAAAAACTAGAAACAACCCAAACAACCCAAACCCTGATTTTCAAGTCACTATCTAACGCACACTTAAGATTATGGAACTATATATAGTAGCAATCATACACAGAACTGACCTGCTGGGATGACACCTGTAGCTGTCTTGTGAGGTCTTCTATCTGACGTTCAAGATTATTGGCTCTGCCTTTTTCAGAATCCAGCTGTTCTCCTTGCTTATCATATTCTATCAAAAGATTCTTAACACATACACAAACCCATCATTTTTTACAATATACATTGCAATAGCAAATTCTATACCTCAGATGCTTACTTATCTTCCTAATATTTCAGCATGAGTTGTCTTACTCCAACACTGGAATATCAGAATGAAATTAAAGCTACTACGCCATCATAGGCTCTGCAGAAACCCTTTTCAGCTCATGAAATTCTATAGTGATTCAGGTCAGAAAAGACCTCGGGAGGTCTCCATTCAACCTCCTGCTTAAAGCAGAGTCAGCAGTGAGATCAAAACAGCTTGCTCAGAGCTTTCTTCAGTCCAGTCTTTCCTGCCTGGAGATAACCTGCCTCCAAGGATGGAGATGGCACTACCTGTCTGGGCAACACCTTACAAAGCTCGACCATCCTCCTAGGGCAAAAATAGGGCAACAAATCCGGTTGGAATCTCTCACTTCAATTTAGGACTACTGTCTCTCATCTTGTACCACCATTAATAACATAACTCTGTTCCTTTGGTAATATCTTTGTAGGTACTGGAAGGCTCCTATTAGGTCCATCTGAAGTCTTCTCCAGGCTGAGCAATTTCTCAGCCTTGTACATCACTTATTCCAGTCCCTTGATCGTGATGGATGTGTACTCCATCACTTTCTCCAGATCCCTGCTGAAGTTAAACAGCACAGGTCCCAGCGTAAACCCCTTTGGCACGCCATTTGCTACTGGTATCTAGTACAAGCCATTAATTGTACTCTCTAAGACAAACCATGCAACTGTTTTTTAAGCACCCATTCAGTTGTTTTCCCATTTAGATCATAAAGTCCTAGTGTGGATACCAGAGTACTGTCAGAGAGGATCAAAAGCCTTCCTGAAGTCAAGGTAAATGAGAGGCTCTGTCCTTCTCCCATCTACAATTCCAACTGTTTTATCATGGCAAGCAATCAGATTAATCAGACACAATCTACTCTTGGTGAATCAATGATGACTGTCCCTAGTCACCAGCTTCTGCTTCATACGCCCAGAGACATGCTCCAAGACTTGCTCCCAGGGAATTGCTAGTTTAAGTCTTTTTCACTTCAGGACTTTCTAACTGATCAAATTCAACATACTCTGAAGAACTCATAAGGATTTATGTTTTGACTCAGCAGTATTATTTGATATGTATGATGCTGGATTTGAAAGGTTTAAAATACCATCCAATAGAAAAGGAAGTGCCTTATTCCCTTCTGACAGCAGCCACACAGTTCTGCTACTAGAACCTTACATTTCTAGACTTGGGTACTCAACTGCACTGACACAATTTCTTTTGCCAAACTTCTTGTGCAAATAAACATATATATATATATGTATATATATATATATACAGGCTAGGGTTCAAAAGCAAAGCTTTTTCTGACTGTTAACTGCCTTTTGCAAATACAGTAGTAGTCTTACCTTATAGCTTTCAGCTCCTTGAATGACATCTTTCATTGAAGCAGACAACTGATCTTTTTCTGATCGAGCCAACTCCAGTTCTTCTCTCAGAGTTTGCATCTTTTTAAAAAGAAACATGTCATTAAAACAGAACCCCAAATGCAGAATGTTCTTCACATGAAGAAGCAGTCAGGGTACCTCTTTTCGGCTGGCATCTAATTCTTTCTTTGCTTTCACAGCAACAACCTTAATTTTATTTAGCTTCTCTCCTTTTTCTGCAGATTCTTTTTCAAGCCTTCCTAAAATAAATAAATGAGAAAGTGAAAAATATGCCTCACCTCTCTTCTCTCCCCCAAGAATTGAAATGAAATTCAATCAGAACAGAAATATCAGCATGACTTGAAAATAAAATATAAAGCAGGAGGAGATGTTTAGATGTTTCATTCAGTTAAGCATTTAAATTTAAGCCAAAACATCCAGCCACATACACAGCTTGGGGACAATCTTTCCCTCTTTCAGAGGCTTCCATCACACTTAGAATGTTAAGAACCATATTTCTGTCTACTCTACATACAATTGTATCAACTCAGAACCATTTCCTTTCTAATGTGTTGGGATAACTGCAATGAGGCAACAGTAGTTTTGGCAAAGCATTGCTGTCCTCTCTTCTTGGCAGCCTTAGGGATTCTTATTGACACAATTATTTCCCATAGTTATAAATTAAAATTAAATACACTGCACCATTTACAGCCACACGCACACAGGAAGAAAAGCCCTTAGGAATATAAAATCTGAGATGGCTAACAACATTTTAAATCCTTAATGCAAGGAATATTGTAGGAAGTTGCATTGATTATTTACTTCTCACCCTCCTTGGGTGCAGGAAATACAGCACAATTATGCAGAGAAACAAAAACTAACAACCCAAAACCCCAAACTGTTTACATGAAAGAGAACAGTGAAAAAGATACCAATTGTTTCCTGAAGCTCTGCTACTGAAGACTGTTGATCAGTTTTCTCAGTCATTGTCTCCATTGAATTCTGTATTATAAACAAAAGATACAAATATTACAAAAATGTCTTTGTGATGTTTTTCCCCAAACAAGCCACCAGAAGTTTCAGCTACAGTTGGACTATGCCTACATTCTTACTACCAAGAAACTCTTTATGTGCAATTGCATATCAGCTTTGTAACTGAAAAGCATACTCATGATGAAAGGAAAACATTCCAACCTTCTAACAGCTGCTTTCCATCCTGTCCAAGGCCGAAAAAAGAAAAGGGAGACCACTAATTCTGCAGCTGTCAGTTTACATAATCATCAATTCCCAGGACCTGAAGTTAGGAGCAGATAATGCAGATCAAGCAGGAGTTTTGTTTGAGATTGAACCATAGGAAGTTAGAGGTGAAAGATTATGAAGTCAGTTAGTCCATCTAGTTAAATGACTACTGAGGAGTACTGATAGGAAGAGAGGTTGAAATACAAGCAACTTTTGTCAACAGATCACTATGATTGCTTTGGTTTTGTTGCTTATTCCTGGGGGAAAGGTGATTTTGAGGTGCTAGGAAACTCAGAAACATGTTATATTTATAGAAGAAAAACTCACTTTCAGGCCAAGGGAAGAAAAAAGAAAAAGAAGAAAAAGAGAATTGAAAGTATTTTTTGAACCTTAATTCTGAAGACTTTAGAGGTTTAGTCTGTATACTTCAATAACAAAATATAACCTTTAGAGAATTCAGTTCGTCTTTCACATTTCTAAGTTCAGTTTCCTTTTGTTCCAGAATGAAATTTAAGTTGTCTTGCTTTTCTGATCCTTTTTGCTGTTCTTGCATTTGAATTTCATAAAAAGAAAGTTTTTGAGCAAGCTCTTCAGTATTAGCTAAAAGATCTTGATTTTCAATCCTTGTTTTTTCACTGGCATTCTTCAGCTCCTGGAGATCACACTGAAGCGCTTCTTTTTCAGACAACACTTCTTCCAATTCTTCTTTCAAGAGTTTCTTTTCTTTTTTCAAATCCTGAATCAGGGATCTATGTTCTGTATATTGAGCTGCATTTTCTTCCTCCAGCCTCTCAACTTCCCGCTGTAAATGAAGAACTTCCTCCTCCTTCTGCAGAGCATGGCACTGCTGCTCTTTTAGTTTGGACATGTATTCATTTGCAATTTCTAACAAGGTAAGAGAATCACACTCTTCACTGTAACCTGAAACACTGGACCCCACTTGATCAAGTAAGTGGTACAGCTGAGTTCTCACAAGGGATCTGTGCTCTTGTTCATTTTCAAGTAATGTTGATATATCGTCTTTTTCTGCAGTCATCATTTGTAGTTTCTTTTCTAAGTTTTCATAATGCTCTTTCAACACCAACCAATCACCTTTTTCAGAGGTAATCTTTTCCAGCTCTTCACTTAATTTGCCTTTTTCATGAATTATTCTCTTACTTTCCTCACGAAGAGTATATACTTCAGATGAAAGGCTCTCTCTTTCACGCATCAGAGATTCAATCTGGTTTTCCAGTTGCTCCAGCATTTGAGCATTTTCATTCTTCCCAGTTAAAGCTTTGTTCAGTCTCTCCGTTAATTCTTCTACCTTTTTCTTCAGGTCAGTATTGTACTGGTTAGCAACATCTATTTCTTGCTGAAGTTCCTGAATTTTAACTTGTTCTTGCTTGCACCGTTCGTGAAGGGTTTTTCTCTCTTCACCCAAGCATTTCGCTTCATTTAAAATATCCTTGTTTTGATCAGTAAGAGAAACAATCTTCTTCTCCAGTTCTTTTATAGCAGTCTCTTTTTGGTCGATGGAGCTTGTTATTGTGTTATTCTCCTCTTGTAGACTAAGAATTTTACATTTAAGTTCTTCCACATCTGGCTGATTAGATGACAATTTTTCTATTTCTTCCCGGAGGTGATTCACAGTTTCAAGAAGAACATCCTTTTCATTGAAAGCAGCCCGGAGTTTCTGTTGCAGTTCACTGACATCAGAAGCTTGCTGTTGCCTCATTGATTCAAACTCCTGGCTGATCTTTCCAGCAGATTCCCCTAGCTCAGCCTGTAGAGTTTCCATTGTTTCTCTCAGGCTGTTGTAACTGGACACTGCTTCTTCCTTCTCCTGAGTTAGCTTTTCAAGTTGGTCTCTAAGTTCCTGCATTTCAAAAACTAATGCCATCTTTTCTTTTTCAGAACCAGATAATAAAGTTTCACTTAGTTCAGCAAGTTCTCTCTTATGTTGTTCTTTCAGAGTCTGAGTCTCTAACTTATACTCTTTTACAGCAGTTTCACAGTGCTGTCTTGCTGCCTGAAGCTCCAATTTTAGTTTTTCAATTGCACAACAGTAGTCTTCTTTAGTAAGCTGCAATTCATTTATTTTAAAATCCAAGTCTTCCCTCTCACGAAAGTACTCATCCTTTATGTGATGGATTTCCTCTTCCAGTTTTAGCTTAACATTACTCATGTAAGTTAACTCATCTTTTAATATACTATGTTGGGACTGGAGCTCTTCCAAACTACGCTCCAGCTGCCTAACCTTTTCTTCCACTGTCGCTTCTACACAAGGCTCTTCTTGTGTATCTACAACGCCTACCTCGTTCTCTACATTTTTATTTAAGACTTCTCTCAGCTGCTCCAAATCATATTCATGCTGGTCAGCACTAGCACATATTTCATCCTTCACGTTTTTCTCTTTTATTAAGCCCTCCTCTGCCAAACTGTGCTGTAACTGATTTATCTGACTTTGCTTTTCTTCATTTTCTATAGAGGCTATTTCAATCTGATGCATCAATGTTGACACCTCTTCCTGATGGGCAATTTTTAATTTTTTAAGTTCTTCATTCAGATTTTTTATTTCATTATGGTAACACTCAGAGTTGCTTTTCACAGTTTCTTGCAGACTTGTCACTTCTTTGGTTTTGTCTTCATTCACAGTTTCCAACTGCTTGCTCAGACACAAAATTTGCTCCTCATAAGTAGATTTAATTCTTTGGACATCATCTTGTAATCTTTTAACTTCTTTTTGACTATCAGTAAGACATTCAATATGTTCCATCAGCCCCATTTGTTTCTTCACTTGTTCTTCTAATTCCATTTTCAGCTTTGCTAAATCTTCATTGTGTTTACATTGTGCATCTGCTAATTCCCTCTTCAGAGCTTTTATTTCTTCCAGAGAGTCAGCACTTGATTGCTCCAGTTGGTTTTGCAATTCTTCTGTCTTAGCCACTGCAGCCTAAACAAACAAGCAAGTTATTAAATACTGGTAACTTTTCACACAGAAGTCCTTAGTTTTAAAGACTGCTACAGTTTTCAAATATCTAACTATATTAGGACAACTCAATTCAGAAGACACTGCGGAGAGGACAAAAATGAATGAGAATGTAAAATGCGAAAGGAAAGCTAAGTCTTAAGTCATGTTTACCAGCATAACTTCACAAAATGGTCATGACAGACTTCAGCTCTAGCAGCTATTCTAATAATGTACTAAAGGCCAAATTGCTTTTAGGGCACCAGATTCAAGTAAATGGAATATAACAATGTTCATCAGTTGCAAGCAATTCACTCTTGACTTCATTATCAATTGAGATTACTGACATAATATAGATGCCTTGGCTGACAGGCTCCTTCCTGCAAACATCTCAATGTAAAACCTTGTATTTCCCACGGAAAGACAGATCTGACTGAAGCAGTCATGTATGTAGGCAACTAAAGTACAGACTGAATTCTTTTTGAACAGCTGTTGATCTAGCTGGTGCATATAAAATTTTTAATATTTATTGTCATTCCTTTCAAAACTATAAATTAAGAAGTTTAGAAGATGAGCTTTAACATATGAAGCCTTTAGGGTTTGGCTTTTTTTTTTTTTAGGTAAAACAGGTAAGTGAAGGAAAAGATTAAAATGAAAGCGAAATGCACAACAAGTAAAACTAAACAGTAAAAATAAACATAATTCTGAAATAGTTTAGTGATGTTCTATTGCTCATTTCAGTACCTCTGCTTCTTGCTTTCTTTGAACATTTTCCTTTTTCAGAGCTACGCAGTGCTGCTCAGTTTCAGCTTTTTCCAGAAGTACAACATCCAGTCTTTCTGTGAGAGCCTGATTTAAGGGAGAAAGATCACTTAAGAAAGAACTCCTAACATTGGAAGCTTGATAAATCTTTGCAAACTGCAGGAACTTGCATATGCTGAAGTGACTCTGTCAATTAAAACAATGACTCCAATTTTTAAAATTACTTTCAGCCCAAATATAACAGATCTGGAATAACTAGACTAAAACAATGATGCTGAATAACAGTTTCTGTTCAAAATTGTATTTCTGATCAGGTTATACTTTATTACCAGGTGGTGGTGGGAGCTCCCCTTCTGTAGAAAAGAAATCTCCATCCAAATTATTAAAAACAATTTCCCAGTTGATAAATTCCCCCTCATTACCAATTTTTACTTTCGTACGTTGTCTATGATCCTTACTTTGAGAAAGACAGATGTTCTTGCCACTTAAATATTCCTGTTACTTTTCTCAATGTATTTCTTGTGACATGCAACTTTAATTATGAGTTTCTGATCTCACTGAATGTCTGTCTCAGGTGTTTTCTAATTGGCTGAAGTCTTTCCACAGTGGACATTCTAAAATAAACAAAAGCCTGTCTAATCAGCTATACAAGGAAAAAGTCTTGCTGAGAAAGTTGTACAATTCTGTACTATTCCTCACACACTCAAGTGTTTTCTGAGAAGTGGAGGAAGGAGGAAAAAAAGAGGGTTTAGGAAGAGCCCTGAATTTCCAAAAATTTATTACATTCAACTGGAATAACAGTTTTAAAGGTATTTACTATTTACCAAATTATTTCTATATATTTACTTCAGCTAACATTGTGTAATGCATTAAAAATCCACCATATATTCCTACCTGAATAATATCATCAGCTCCTCCAGTAGCTGATTTAGATTTGAGCTCTTCAATTTCTTTCTCTAGTTCTTAAAAAAACAAAAAAAGTACAGAAATTTCACAGCATAAATCGATGCTCCTTCACAGCAGTAAATTTAATGTAAATACAGTGCCTAATGATGCTCTTATTCAAATCAGAAACACAGACTCATAGAATAGTTTAGGGTTGGAAAGCACCTTAAGATCATCTAGTTCCAACCCCCCTGCCATGGGCAGGGACACCTCCCATTAAAACATCTTTTATTTCATCAATTTTTGTGCCTTTATTTTTTTTTTTTACTGAGTGACAGAAGGGGCTAATGGAAAGAGACTACTGCTTCTCAGGTCTTGACATTTAGCATGATTTCCTAAGGAAGCAAAACTTCTTTGCTTGGGCAGAGGGACAACAGAGAGAAATCAGTCTGGTGATGATCTTACTTTCTATTTCATGATCAATTTAAGCCAGAGAAAAGATATTCAGTTCCTACTGTCTCCCTATAAATAGGCAGCAGGTAGAAGAACAAGACCTTATGAATAACCCCATTAAGGAAAGGCCTACTATAGCCCAACCTATCCTTACTGTTTCACTGGGAAGCTACCAACAGTTAGCATAACTGTAACTCCAAACAAGGGGAAGTGACACCAGTCCAAATAGTGGGCCACTATACAAAAAGGGACAGCAGAGAGGACAAGAACAGCACAGGAGAGCACAGATCTACACAGGATAGTTGGTTAACACAAAATTTTGTTTGATACTTTTAAATTTCTTGCTAAAGCAGTAAATGATCGAATATAACATAGCTAAGCATTTTAAAGAAGCCATTGTACTCTACAACAGTACTAATTATGCAAAAATCTGTCAGAGACATTCTCTCTCCCATCTGCTTCCTGAAAAGCAACAGGTATCCTTGCAACTGATACGGGGAATAGACAATGACAAGTCTCATTTCAGCTCCTGCACAAACTACATTGTTCCATCACACCACACTGCCAGATCAGAATTAATTTAATACTTGACAAAAGCAATGCTTCTTTTTCTTCCCTTCCTTGCTTAAAGGACTTCAGTCCCTACCCTCTCACAAAAAAAATAATGAAACTAGCATTAAAATCTACTTAGCAAAAATATGCATTGATATTTGGAAAGGTCCGATATTGTCAAGCATTAAGGCAGAAACTGTTCCCATTAAGGTACCTGTACATCTTGACTTCACTTTCTGTATAAGCATCACTTGCTTTTTTGCAAACTTGATGAGATCTTCTTTGGGTAATGTGTCCAGCTGTAAAAAAAGTATGTATTAGAGAAACCAGCTTCCTCTAATCTAGAGATAAACAGAAAGCACAGCATTTTACCCAACTCCAAGAAGCTAAATTTTAGGACAAGAAACTGTCTTCGCACACATTTGAAAGAACAGTAACAGTTCAAGTTACTGCTCTTCTGTTACCTAATTTTGTTATTTCAAGAGCCATAACAGAAACTACCTCTAATACTGTACTTTTCAAAAAATCATTCTAGAACACAGAAGTGGGCAGCATCAGTTAGACAGGGAAACTCACTTGGGAAGGGTTATAATTCAGTAATATACTTTAAACAATGTTTTGAAAACAGCATGCTGTAACACTGACGTGCACATTATGAAACAGACTGTTACCAAAACTGCATGCTACTGATATTTTATAAAATATTGTAACAGGAAGTGAACATATCAATAAGAGATTTATTTCCCCCCATATAATTTTCAAACCACCTTTGCCTCCTGTTTATAAATCAATTTTTTTCAAGAAGTACGGAACACAGGGAACTGTTTAAAAATACCTCTACGTCTTCCTAATAGTCACAGCTTGCATGCTAAGTTGTAACCCTTTCAACTACTGCTACTCAAATAAATTACATTTGTGAGGGCTGATTACCTTTGATTTGCCTGATCCCGGTGTGACAGAAGATGCCACCATCTCTTGCCCAGCATCTTGAACCTATAACAAATCAAAGCACTATGGTTGATGCCTGAACTTTTGAATGTAAGACTACTGCAGGAACTGAAAGCTGCAAACACCAAGAATAACGGAATATAGTGAGACCTTCAAAAAACCCCAAACATACTTGCAGAACTAGTCAGAAGGATAACGTAAAAAAAAATATCTGATAGACATATATAGCGATTAGTACAACAGCAGAATAAAAAACTCCTGATTTCCAAACCAGTATGATCTAAGATCCCATTACCAAACTGACATGTAGAGTTGATACACTACTCAAAAAGCATTCTATTTACAAGAGCTTATAAAGGCAAGGCTCACTATCTTGTTCTTAAAAGACTCATTAAAAAAAGGCATGAACAGAAAAACCATGTAGAGGAGTAGCAGTTAAATCAAACTTTGGGAAAGCTTCATCCATATATACCACTCAACTTCTTTTTCTTTCTTTCTTAAACACACATTACACTAGTTATCACTAAAATTGTTAGCCTGAAGAACAGAATTGAGAAGACCCTGCAAAGCCCAGGCTGTTTTGAACAAAATACAACACAACTCTCCCACACACGCTATTTTTCCTTAGAAAACCGCACTGGTTAGCACTAGAAGTCCTGGCCTAACACATATTTGAAAAGGCTCTGTAAATTCTGGGCTCCCTATTCCTAACACACATGCATAATGCATTCTACTGTAAACTTCCACAGATCTAATCTGGGAGACGACATTATTTCACAGTGGTTTATGTGATATATGCTTACCTATATTCAGGAACAGGAAGAAAGACATGCAATAGAGATGAGGCAAAGGAATAAGGAACAGACACTTCCAATATATTATGGGTAGCATTTCCAAGCTCTGACCTTTACACTTTTTCCTTCCTACTAACCTTCATGTGTATGTCTGAATAAGAGCGAAGGGGTGCATATATAATTATTTGTGGATTTATACAGCTGGTGTCTGCATTCATGTAGCTAGGTATGTACACATACATACCTTCAATCTATTTGGCTACTCTCTTTATTCTGACAAAACCCCACCATACAACAGAAACTGGATCTAAACACTGCTAGAACGGAGAATCACCAACAACTTGAACAGCTGATACAGATAACAAGAAAGATCATCAGAAATATGAGTTCAGGTACAAACCAAGGACTAAGGCAGTTAGTTTTCTCTCTCTGTATCACAATGGCTTGAGGGTTTTGGTTTTGGTTTGGTGGGGTTTTTTGAGATGGCAAAAAGAAACTTATTAGAAAATAACGTGCCTGTTACACACAAATACTGCATTAAAGAAGAAAAAAAAAGCTATATAATTTAAGTTTCAGATTTCCTTGGTATGCAAAGCTGTGTCAACATTTATATCCATAATATTTCAGCATTGCAGTCAGTAAAACAGTCCTTACAACCAGTATGCTTCCACACTGTAATTAAGTATAACAAATTGTATATATTGTTTAGAAAATGAT
Source organism: Psilopsiagon aurifrons (assembly GCA_025447955.1). Taxonomy (NCBI): domain Eukaryota; kingdom Metazoa; phylum Chordata; class Aves; order Psittaciformes; family Psittacidae; genus Psilopsiagon; species Psilopsiagon aurifrons. Next base: position 1,416 of record JAOEHY010007312.1, on the reverse strand, counting down.
AGCATAGGTCTCTTCTTGCTACAGTTTGGTCAGATGGATCAACACGTTACTTTTCCTCTCCTTTAAGCTAATACGTAGAGCAGAACTATATGGCATGTAACACAACACATCCAGTTTTGCTATTCTGGTAACATAAACCATAATAAGCTTGTAGAATGTAGAGGGCTTCACCCATTTGAATTGAACAACAGTAAGGAAGATGAGCTAATAAAAAAACCTAGTATCTTCATTGATAAGGTGCATCTGAGATATGAGTCAGTAGATAGCAAGCACACTTCCATCCAAGCACTGAATCCTGCAAGTTTTCATTCATCCATTTTGAAACCAGGGCATGCTCCCATGCTTTACTAATATATATCTATATACACGCATACATATACATGCACATATTTAATTTAAAACCTACTTTATCTACACTAAGATGTTTCTAAGCCAGTTTATCATGTTCTGTATATTTTAATTGCTATCCACCCTTTACTTTTGCAATAGCTTAACATACTCCTAACAGATACATAAATGCAATCTACTAGACTTAAATGCAAACTGTGGCAGTAATGACCATTATGAACAGTAACTTTCTGAGCAGCATACAACTTTTAGACACCTCCAACTCCACTCATACCAAGTAACATCAAAACATCTTTTGAGCTGTTATTACTTCAGCCTGCGGAGGCATTAGACCTCTATTAGAATTCATGCAGCTCAGAAACTACATAGAACTATAGAATCACAGAATGGTTTGGGTTGGAAGGGACTGTAAAGATGGGGCATCCACAGCTTCTCTGGGCAACCTGTGCCAGCGCTTCACCACCCAGGTGAGTTACTTTCATGTAGGAGTTTTAACCTCTTCAAGGTTGCTTTTGGATTCGCCTTGGTGTTTATGAAAGCTACAACAGATACGCATACTTCGGTAATTTTACTTGCTTGTGTTGGGAGGCATTTCATAGTTGACATACTGCGAACACGAGATCATCTCAGCAGAAAAGAAACGCTTATTCACCCGTGGGTACTTTTAAGGCGCAACCACGCAACACACTGTCATCCGAGTGTTTCTCCCTGTGACTAGGCACCAGCTGATCTCCCCTGCCGAGCCAACAGGATGACATCCCCACCTCCTCCCAGGGGGCACTAAGCAAGCCCTGCAGCCCGCACCGCCGCAGGCCGAGACCAGAGCGCTCATTCCTCCCACACCCCTCGCCCAGGCGGGCCGCCCACCATACCCTCCCAGCGCAGCCCAACGGGGCTGCACCGAGGCGCTGACCCCGCGCCAACGGCATGGGGGTCAGCGGGGGGGGATGGAGAGCCTGGTGCGCACCTACCGCGTACGGCAGCTCAAGGCCGGGCGTCCCCCCCCATCACTTCCTCAGCCACCGACTCCCCCCCTCCCCGGCGGCTGCACGACCCTCCCTCCTCCTT